>JAGDQP010021104.1:15753-32239 GCA_022664845.1 Lepisma saccharinum | reverse complement strand
CTCGCGCCAAGTTCCTTTGTTCCTGTTACATGCTGTCACCAAGGAACTTGGCTCATCCGTCTCCCATTTCACACCTTTTTAGGGCTAAAGAACTTGGCTCCACTTTTTGCACCTCTGGTGTTTTTGTTCGGATTACTAATACGTTACTATTGCGTTTCGTGAAAATGAAAAATATAATATCTGTCCCATTGGGGTTCGAACCACCTGCGTTAAAAGTATAAAAGTTTAAAAGTAGTCGCATCAACCGACTAGACCACACCTCTAGTAATGAATAAAGTTTATAAATGAAACTATGATATGATCATAGTAAATTCGGTTATTACAAACATGTTTCTAAAGTTTAAATTTATTGAAGTGTATTATGCACGTAAGTATTTTATCGATTACATTATCTAATGACGCCTACATACATTCTGTTCTTTGTATTATTTCTTTAAGCTTACGGGTACTTAACGGGCCAGCCAAGGGAAGCTCTGAGTGAAGACTACGGGACTGTTTTATCCCCGCGGGACGACTGTGCATTAACAAATAGTCAAGTGCTTCTCAAGTGTCCATTGGGTAGCCCGCGAAACGACTCTACATATTGCTCTTAATTAAAAAAAAATGTCATTGATAGACGCATTTCTATTACTTTACTCTGCGCAACCTACTTTAGAAAAATACGTCTGACGTCTACAAACGAAACCTAGTTAAAAAATCCCGTTGGGTTACAAAGAAAAATCCCTTTGCGGGAAAAAGGAGGGAACTTTACAACTTGGTGCGACTTTTAGACTTGGAAATTTATCGACGCTAAATATTATTTTATTTTATATCACCCTTGTTTGGCAGCATATGAGGGCAATATTTTTTTATACAAATACATTATGCAATTCTGCATATTCTTGCAAGTCAGTGAATTTATACGTTGTTGTAATATATCTATTTTTTTTAGAAAAGAAATATTAGCTATAGACATGCGTCAAAACTTTTGTCCATAGCTGTACCTAGTATACCTTATAATGTACCTAGTATACCTAAGATACCTGATACATAGATTCAAACATTTTCAAGAATATCTTTAAAAAAATGGAAATATTTTTATTTTATATACCATTGATGGAAGTAAAAACGATGCAGCTACTGAGTGTGAAGTGTAGGACCCTCAACGGAAATATGCTCTTAAATACAAATTAGATCCAATTTTAAACATATACATACTATGCTTAGAGCTTTGCATTTTATAAGGCGTTACTGTATAGTTTGTTACCAAATCAAAAGAAAATATGAATGTTAACAGACTCTATGAGAGTTCTACAAACCTTACAAAGATAATTTCAACAAATGTACAAATCTGATCTGCTAATCTATGATATTATTTAACTAATAAAATGAAATAGAAAAATTGAAAAGGACATTCAACTTACTCACACTCGCACACTCGCAACTATCTGGACATAAAGGTATAGTTGACTCCTATGCCAAATCTTGTAGAGATTTCCCACACATCACCCCAACCAAAATCTACTGGATGGATACTCACAAGTAAAGCACCCGAAGTGAGGACTCGAGTTACTCATCAAGTGATACCTTAAATTGAAGCTAGTGACGAATATAGTACACCTGTGAAATCCTAGCTGCAGAGCTCCAGTAATAAAAAGGTTATGGCGGGTCAAAGTTCAAATAGAAAGCGAATTTAGCTGCTTGTGATGTCCATGTTTTGCTGATTATCCCGATGGTTATACGTCGTAGGTTGCTCCCAATTAATGTAATGTGTAGAATGATATCCCTCTCTCTGCCTGATATCCCGCTTTCTTTTATTCGTGTATGAATGTCCTTGTGCATGCTTGCTCCTGTATTGATGTCAATAAAAGGTATTTTTTTCTTTTCGTTCCAGAAAATGGAAGCAGGTGCTATCGTTCATGCTCTGTATGAGAAATATGGATTTGTTAATAGGAGAATGAATAGGTATGAAGATTCATTGTACAAACAAATAGTGGAGATACTTGAGGACAAGATGGAAATCATAGAAGAAGTTAGAACTCTTGGATTTGCTGGTGACAGTGATGAAAGCGATGATGGAGACTACAGTGATGACGTCTTTGATGAGGAAATGCCAAGTACATCGCAAGGTTCTCAAACACATCAAGAGTCTCCGATACCTGTAGCTTCTTCAGGTGAAGAATATCAGCCTTCGCCAAAAAAACAAAAACACATCTTGGACGATGATTATAAAGAAGCAGCTTACATGTTTTGGACACACAATGAGAACCCGGAAAAGAAACGAAGGAAATTTTCGTCTGTCAAGTTACAGTATAGATTAATTCAATCGAAAAACATCCTCTTTGAATATGAGAAAAAAAGGCAAAACCCCAGTTATAAGAAACTTAATGCAGCAGTTCACGATAAATTCAAAGAAATGGTCGAGAGATGTGCAATTATACACGACAGGACTCTTCGCTTTTGGGCTCTTGAGATAAGTAAAGAGCTAGATCCGGATAATACTCTACAATTCAAGGCATCTCGTCACTGGCTGTCTAATTTTAAAAAGAGAAACAATATCGTCAGTCGTTCTATCACGCATAGGGTTAGCAAAATGTGGAAATCAAAAGAGGCTGAATTAAATCACTTATCTACGATATTTATTACGTCCATGAAAGAACTTATGTTACTAGAAGACCTGAATCCTCGTCAAGTATTCAATGCTATCAAAGTCGATTTGACAAGGAACTCCATGCATACAGGACTCATAGGACTAAAGGTACGGTGGTTGTAAGAGGTGCATTTTAATCAGTCAGTGCTACTACTCATTCATATATGATCATGCCGGTTATTTCCATGGATGGTGAAATATTGCGTCCGATGTACGTTCTTGTATCCGAATCCAGTGGTCAATTTCTAGGAAATAAGCAAAAAGATCCCGATAACAAATTGTCCCATCCAGGAAAGACTGCAAACATGAACAAAAGTGATTTAAAAGAGTTTTATTCTGTATTCTGGAATAGCCTGCCTGTCGATCGTGATAAAGTCTTGCTTTTGCTGGATTCATGGAGTGCAAATAAGGATGATAACGTATCAAATGAATTATGCCCTAATCATATAACACTGTTCAAACATTTAATTCCTGGTGGTTGCACTGGTTTCGTCCAACCACTTGATGTTTACTTCTTTCGTCCATATAAATCATTTATCTGGTTCATTACTGACACAGTTATCGCTTCCTCGGACATTCATCTCTGGCATCGGGATAACATTTTACGAATGCAGTCCTTCACTCTCTTCCAATTCAGCGCCTCACGATTTCGCAACATGATCAGGTTTGCGTTTTACAAAAGCGGCTACTTGGATGAGGAGCCCGAGCCCTGGGTTTCTCCATTGGCTTATTGTTTTGATTCTAATATACTTGACGAGTGTTACAAGACCTCATGTGAGAACATCTCTTTTGTCAAGTGTGCTCATTGTGAGCAAAGTTTCTGCTTATCACACGCCTTCATTGACGACTTACATACTGATTGTATCAATGTGTAGTACTTTGTACGTGCCTCTTCCCTTCACGTGAATCGCACTTCAATTCAAAACCATGTCCTTCTGACTTTTGTTCTGCCTTTCGTTGTGACTTATTTCAATACAATTCGCTTTCTCTTTGAACTTTGACCAGCCATAACTTTTTATTTCTGGAGCTCTGCAGCTAGGATTTCACATGTGTACTATACTCGTCACTAGCTTCAATTTAAGGTATCACTTGATGAGCAACTGGATCCTCACTTCGGGTACTTTACTTGTCAGACAATCATAAAAAGAAAAATTAAAGATAATTGGAGAAAGAAACTGGATTTGCATATCAATGTCTCGAACTTCACGTATAAATGGTGTTATAGAAAAGAAGAAAATAAGCCTTGGTTTACTAGCCTAAATATTCCTAGAAAAGTTCTACTTACAATTATGAGAGCACGAACCAATCACACCAGACTTAATGGAAGCTTATATAAAATTAAAATATTAAATTCCCCGAACTGCGAATGTAAAAAGTCTATACAAAATGTACAACATTTACTTAAAACATGTACACATTAGAAAAATATAGACACACACTTGTAAAAGCTCTATACAAACTAAAAATACAGAAACTTTCAGTTTATTAAATACGGTACATTATCCTTCCAAAAAAGTAGGATATCTCATTCATTTGTAAAATTACTATAAAAAATTTGAATAATAAAAATATTATTTGGACAATTTCCTATAAAAATGAGAGAGGAAAAAGGGAAGAAGAGATTTTTTCTTCTTCAACAAACACTATGCATTGATAGAGGGATAGGATCTGCGGTTTGGCAGTCAGAGGGACAGAGGGATGGAGTGAAGGGGAGAAGAGTTTTTTTTATAAATAAAGTTTTACTCTTACCATAGAAAAGAAATTCTACAAAATCCTGGACAAATAAAAACAATATCACATCACAAAAATTATCAAATATATCAAACACAAGAGGAAAAAATATGCAAATAAAACATTTATTCTGTATAACATAAGTATTTACAGAACATGCTGCAACATAATATTGTGCGACTTTATTATATATAGTTCAAATAAAATGTACTACAAAAGTTTTTTGTACAACAAATCATATAATATAATATTTTAAAAATTATATCCTGAAACTAGAACTAAGGAACAAACGTAAATCATATATGTAACTATTGTGCTAAATGTTATATGAAATATTTTCAAAAAGCAAAACAGCAACAACTGAGATGAAAAATAATTTTCACACAACAACAGTGATGGAATTGTGTATATAAAAATTGTATACATTAAGATGTTACATGTTTAAAAATAGAAAGCAGCAAGATATAACGATTTCACTCTGGATAGACTTTTTCAGCAATTTCCGTGAATAGTCTAATAATGAAAGAACGTCCGAACTTAACTGAGCGGGACTAAGCTTTAACGTTTGGCTCCATGTTACTGGCGAAATCGAATATCCTCTATTAGAACATCCTTGTTTCGAACGTCTTTCGACGGGCGCGACATCTGTTGATAAATATGAACAGATATCCTAACTTCCACTATAATCTCCAAGTTCACTGGGAAGACTTACTTTTCAAAGTTACTAAGAAAATAAAAAAAATAATTAGTTAGAATGGATTCAATATACTCCCTCATTTGCAAGGCATATGACACATATTAACACAGAATAAAACTCCCTTGGTACTGTTGCACTAAATTTAATAGACAAGCTACTGTCTTACTAACTAGACTTAGATCTAGACATACAACAGTACAGGACCACTTACATAAAATACAAGTATTGACATCCCTTATTGTGACTAATCATATGAATAAGTTCCAGAATCTTCAAATCATATATTTTTCCAATGTTAAAAATATGAATTACAAAGAATTTCTCTAATTAAAACTTTACTAAAACTGAAATATCAGCTTCCATTATTCATTGATTACTTGGTCTGCAATCCAACTCATCACCTGGGTTATATTCTGTTATCTTATTTGCGCAAAATCAAAAGAACTTTATAACTAAAAATAATTTTAAAATCTAATTTAGTCTAGAACCTATGCATTAGTTTATAAGGTTTTTATAAGTAAATATTCTTTTCTTTAGTCAAGTCTAGTCATAATTATTAATATACGTAGATCTGATTCTATCAATCTATTCTTGTTTCTATTGTTTCAAGAGGAAAGTACACCAACATTGCTAGTTTAGTTTTGGTCTTTATTAAAGTAATTTAGTTATTACTTTTATTTTTGCCATGAAATTTGTTAAGATAATTACATCACATAAGTTCTCTTAAAAGATGTGTAAAACTAAAAAAAAATCTGTGCATTTTTACTCAATTCTGAATAAGTCAAAAGTGTCAAACAGGAAAATAATCTTTACCCTATTTTATAACAATGTGAAGTTTTAAAATCAGCAGTTAGTTCTATCAAGATAAATGCAGACTCATGTGGATTTAATAAAATATTCAAGTCGTATCAATAATTAAGTACATACTACCCGAAAATCATCTTTGAAACTGTGTTTTCCAAGTATCTAAGTTAAAAAATCAGAAACTACACCATTATACTGGTAAAACGTCCACTATTATATCACACACGTCAATTTGTACTGCTAAACTCTAGAAACAATCGCGAAGTTGGAAGTTATTAAGTTGGAATGTTGCACGCTATGTCCGCCAGAATTTTCAATTTGAGAGCATGTGAAACTAAAATTCGGTGAGTGTATATTTAGTTTTTCATATTCTCTGTGCTCCACTTCACGTGAGATATCTTATACTTCTGTAAAGTTGGGGAGGTGGCTTCTTCCAATCGCGGTTCTGGCGGAATTGTAACTAAAATGTTCCTTTATATGTAAAACGTAATGCATCCATGTGTGTTACAATAAAACTGATGTTACGATAGTCCCACTAAAGGGTGTCTCTCTACTTTGTATTTATCTAGGTGAAACTTGAAATATCACGCCATCATTAATACTACAGAAAAAAAATCTTGATACTTGATACTTTATGGCCCGCAGCTTTCGACAGGTATTGAAGTATATATAAGCTCTATACCACTTATTCCCTTATAAGCACGTGACAACCAATAATTCATAAAGTGTTACGAAAAGCTAAGCGTCATTATCATTTCGTTAAAAACGCACTAGCCGGACATGTCTTCTGCTTACATACACAGATCTATCGGGGCCAAAGACAACTACTTCTATCTGCTAGAACTCCTCTGAAAAATTTCGTCTGCTCAAAAAGCTTCTGAGCGAGAACCAAAAACGCAATGAGAAAATGGCAACGCTTGACTACTGAAGTCGAGAACAGATAGTTTAAATAAAAAACTTATTCAATACATATATTTTAAAGAACTACAGCGAAAAAGGCGCGAAAAATTAAGCTTCCCATTTGCACAGAGAGAATAAATTTAAAGAGGGAAAATAAAGCAGCACAAAAAATGTTTTTAATAAGAAATTAAAAGAAGAACAAAAATTAATTACGTCAGTGTTTTCGTCCGAGGGATGACGTCATGGAAGAAACTGGAACATCAGAAACGAGACGGTGGACTTCCTACATATCAGGCGCGTATTATACGTAAGTACTTGAGAAAGTATAGGAGGTTGAACAACCTGACTAGTTCGTTCAAACCCACTTTGAAGGAATAATGCAATGATGCAAATGCAATAATCTGAATACCTAGTCATTTTTAGACTTATACTGCTTACCTATTTTCATGTGCGCTAAAATCAATAGGTTTTTGCTTAATAGCACGTGGTTTTGTAGCCTGCCGTTTGGTGGCTCTGGTGGCCACTACTGGAAAGAACCAGCGACTGATAGTATGATAGTATTTACCAGAGTCATCTAGCGGCAGACCTCAAAATCACGTGCTCCTTAGCGCAGACGAAAATACGTAGGCGGGATAAGTCTATCTTATTATTTAGTCTATAATAATAGTATCGATTAGTTACAATGAAAGATAAAGACACAGATTATGTCAGATCTCTTCAATGGAAGTAACCCCAGAATTCCCAAGTACACATCTCCGTCTTAATTTTAACATAAGGTGTGTGGCATAATACAGATTGAAAATCTATATAAAATCCGGAACATTTCTACTTACGTCTCTCTAAATTTACTTTACATCCCCAAACAAAAAATTCTGACAGAATCCCTAGATAGAAATGTTTCATCACTTATAAATTAGAGGTGTGAAACCTATAAGTTGCATTAAAATTAAATCGGAAATAGTAGCGTGAAATACAAATATTATAGAAACACTAGATGCAATTATTTTACAATTTCGGTCGCTAGACAAAAAAAGAAGCCACGTATACTACGCGTACAATTTATCTGCTTTCATTAATGTACTGTCCAATATTTATTATGTTAAATATACTTCAGATAGTAACATTTTAAACTAGGGTTGTTTAGGTGAAACAGTAGGTAACACACCCTCTGCCATGTCTCGTTGGGTTTTCTGGGTTAAAAAATAGAACTTCAAGAAAGGCATCTTCAATGGTATCTTCATGAAAAATGCTACCTTTCCGATCATCCTTCAGGTTTCGAAAGACGTTCAATATGGCAGCGATGAAGGGTAAGGTGGGGATTTTGAACACTCCCATTGTTAATCACTCGTTAATACAGCGATAGTGATTTGAAGAAAATGTTTTTGAATACGGTCTAAGTTTCATTTTACATTTTTTTTACATGTGACATCACTGGACTCGAATACGTGAAATTTCCCGCCATTTTTACAAATACATAGACACAAGTCCATTTTTAGATATATATATATATTTTTAAGTTATGTTCTATTTAACGCCTTGATGAAGAACTTTAGTGATTTATGCAAAATAATTTTATGATGGAAGTGCATATTACGATCAAGTAAGTTCGTATATTACTAGATTACTTTGCATTATTTGATGCAGCTCTTCATTTAAATCCAAAAACGAAAATTTTTCCGTATCCTAAAGTGGACTCGTGTGTTTTGCTTTTTTGTTCCTCAAATTTTGGTACACTTTTCGTCAGTATTATTTCTGTTACTTCTTAATGTTTGTCGTATAACTTTGTAACGAACTGAAATAATTAATATTTCATTATTTTCGTTACTCAAGTTAATTAAATATTTTTTTACGTGACGAATGAAGAAATTCAAGCATGTTATATGAATTCAAAATACAGACTATATGGTTATACCAAAAAAATGGAGAATGGAAAATAGAAAGGAAACACATTAAATAATTTCTTTAATTAATTCAGGCGTAAATTAATAAATATTGTTAAAATTTCTTGTATATTTGTTCTAAATGCAGTGTTTAAGAAACTGTAATTGACTAAATTTAATTTTTATGCCTGCGACTCGGATTGGAGGTTGAGTCCGGATGCGCAGGCTTCTTAGTTCTCCCGCCTATATTTTTTAAACAAAAACGGAAAGGGAGAAGAAAGAAAGAACAGACCAACTGCCCAGTGTCCATTGGCGGTAGTCGTTGATGGGAATGCGAAGGCAAGATTTTTTTTTCAGCTCGACCCGCAGTGCTGGGCCGCCATTTTGGCAACTTCCGGAGCACATTTGGAAACACTTCCGATACGGCACAGAAGTTTTGAGTAAACAGTACTTTTGCGTATACCCACCACTGACAAGGGCCTGCACCCCCTCCCGCGGCTAACGCCGCCCAGCTCCCTTCGGACGCACCCTCCCCCTTTGCACACCTCGCTTTCGCTCGAAGTGCATCCTGCCCTGGTGGGTTTATATACATCCTAGGTTTAGTGGCCTCTTTTAAAATTATAAATCACAACTTTTATTAAATTTCCTTTTGCGTATTTACATAAAATCTTTAATTTTCTTCTTAAAAAATATGTAAAAAGTCGACGCCAGGATTTGAACCCGGCCGGACCTTTGAATCAGCTTTCCGACGTCTTGACCACAAAACCAAACTGCAGCTGCCGAGTTGTGTGCTTCTCGCTGTTTCTTTTCGTTCAAGATAAGGGAGAGTGGGCTATTCCTACAGGAAGTGTTTTCAAGTTAGTTCCAATAAGGCTGCCCAGCCCTGCGCGAAGAGCTGATAAAAAATCTTGCAATGCGAACATCGAACATGTAACTAACAAGTTCGCTTGCTTCTCCTTCTTCTGGAGAAGGGATTACCTCCTGTAAGTCAATCGATTTCTTTAATTTCGAGCTGTTTCAGTTTTAAGAACACTTTTAAAAAAAATCTCCGATGCAAATATTGAGAGAGCTATGGTTTTCTCCTTAGCTTATTTAGTCAGACATAGTAGCAAACCCGACAGTTTGTGCGTACTTTTTCAATTTGGTTAACTCGACAATGACATAAGATTTTTTTTTACATGGTTATTATGAGATAAATGTTGAAGAGGTGGATTCTCTGAAAGATGGATAATTCAGATGCTTGTTAGGTTAAGGAAGTAATCTGGTTGTAGAAACTTTTGTATTCGTGTAGAAATGTTAGTTTGGTGATAGTTGGTGTATTAGTGGGAGTTTTGTTTAGTATTGGTGGTAGAATTTTTGTATGGTGAAGTAGTAGTATTTTGGTGATAGCTAGTGTATTGGTTTTAGAACTTTTGGATTGGTATAATAAATAGTAATTTCGTGATAGATGGATGTAGTGGTGGTATATTGTTTTTTTTTTGGAATTGTAGTACTAATATTAAGGTGGTAATTCGGTGTATTGGTGGTAGTTTTGGTGTGGAAAGTAGTGAGTATCAGTAGCTGGTATTTGGAGGTATCATTAGATGGTTTTTGGTGGTATCAGTAATTGGTTAGATGGATACAGTAGTTTGGAAAGGGGAGGAAGCTTCTGGCGGTAGTACTTAGAGATGGTAGTTGGAAGTAGAATGGGAATTGTGGAATTTGAATTTAGGAAATATGTATCACCTGGAGTAGACCAAACAGATGGAAGTAGCGTAGAACGGAAGAGTAAATGTTTGTTTCAGAATCCTACCCAGAGTAATTTTTCAAAGGGAATTATTCAATGGAGGTTAACAGAACCTATGAATTAAAAGGCTACACACGGATAGACCTCGCTGTCAGTTTTATAGATTATAGAAGAAAATCCTAAATCCTCATGATATTCGGAAGAATTTTGATACTTGCGCTGGTTGATAGATTAAGTCCTTCCCCCGTTTCCGAGAGTCTCCGTCTAGCTATTGTTTTAATTACTGTTTCTGTAGCGACGACTTAATTAATTCGTTAAATGAACGAGAGAAGATTCAAGACTAATTCTGAATTAGATTAAAACCTGGAAACCTATTTGATTATTTTATATTAGAAAAAAGAAATATCTCCACGACCGAGTTCGCATCAAACATTTTTTTATGTATTAATTTTCAACAGCTGTCCACTTTAAACATTATATAGTAAATAGATTTTCAATAATAAACCTAGTTTAGTTTAACTCTCAAGAGTGATTTTCACGAGGAATTATCTTTATGATTTTTTGGGTTTTAATCGTAGTAGACGACAAAGCAAAGATAAAAGCTTCAAAGGAAAAATAAACTTTTCTGTTGTAAGGATGAATAATTATGGACCGAAGGTAAGAAGAAAAGCCTGTCCGGCGCGTTAGAGGTGGTTGATTGTTTTCTTTTTTTGTTACTCAGAGGATCGTGATCGTTCCGTTTTGAATAGCTACTACACTCTTAAAATCTGCATCTTAATTTAAATTTAAGCAAAATTTTTACTCAAACAAGTAATATGAAGTTAAAGAAAATGAAAAGTAAATTTACCCTTACACAGTGTCCAACAGCACACCCACGTAAACCTATATATCGATATCCTTCAAGGACATTGTAACGACCCAATTTTAATTGGTCGCTACATATCTTACCTGTCAAGGCAACACTGCACACCACTAGTATTATAACCGTGCAATATATCGTATAACACTACTTTTTATTTTTAATGTCACAGTGTTTCCAGCTTTTATCCCTAAGTAACAAATTAAATTATTGTTTGATCCTAAGTTAGCAACCTGTAAACTCGTAATTATGCACGGTTATACTACTAGTGGTGTGCAGTGTTGCCTTGACAGTGTTGCAGAGTTGCAGCTGTTATGTCGCTCAAGATGAGACGTTAGTCACATAACCTAACACTGAAACCTTCTCGCTGACTTCACGGGAGCAGGGAAATGGAAGCTTGACGGAAGATGACTCGAGGCGTTGCAGAGAAGAGGCAGCTATTCATTTTCCCATATGTACGCGAAATTATTTAAAAGTTTTATAGGAGAGAGAGAGATAATCAAATTAACCTACAATGAAAAGCGTATCATACTAAAATACAGATCCATGCTGCTTAAGAAATTTCTCTTTTCAAATTAAATTTGACAAAGTGTGCTTGTCTACATGACATAATTTTTTTGTTACAATGGGAGAAAATTCTTACACTAAAATGTTTTTATCATATTTCCAACTTTTTCTTTATTTCGAACGTATGAAAATTCTCTTGTCAGAATACAAGTTTGTTTTCTTGTTTGTAATTTTATTACAACTTTTGTTTTCTTTCTTATTTTCATGTGATAGGATTTTTTCTGGTAATACAAGTTTGTTTATTTTGAACATATCAGCATTCTTTTGTTATAATGCAAAATATCTTGCAATTCAAGTGGTTTGTTTTGTTGATTCAAAATTATTTCTACCTGATAAGAAAATTTTAAAATACAAGTTCGACTTTTGTTTTCTACATTTCTCTTATTTCAAATCAAGTAGTTACATATGAAATTTCAATTCGCATTTTACACATTAATAAGATTATATGGTAGGAACAGTATTTGAAGTTTACGGGGAGCTATCGAATAGTGTTGATTGTAGTTGCCGAGGACAACTGAACCTACAGCCCCTTAACTGTTGCTGTGTGGAGTAAGTCTAAAATTCACAGGGAGAGGTACAGAAGGAGTTGGTAACAGAAGCAATCAGACTGTTTATCGTAATAAACATAAAGAATCATTTCATAAAGTTTAAACTTTAGTTAGACTTTTCTACAAATACATATTCCGAATCAGAATGACATTTTTCAAAACTCAACTTGTGACATTACATTGTCCTAGTAAAAGTTTTTCCTGAAGAAATGTTGGATTTGGCAGAGTGCGAGAATGACTTGTATACACTATCAGAGAACACAGCATTCAATGTCCGGTAAGAACTAAAGTATGTTTCCCGTCTTAACTGTTGGTTGTTCAAAGATAAATACGAGACCATGTCTGTTTGTTTGCAGCTGGAAGGTGCAAAAGGGGCTAGCAAAAACTTGCTTGAGATGTCATTCAGAAAGTTAGGCTTACTAAATGAAACAAATACATCTTATTTTCACTTCAGTTAATGCTGAATTTTCAGGGGAAGTGATTTCTATACGGTATCGACCAAGGAGTCAATGAATGCTCGCTGACAAGTGAATTTAAGTTTCCCGTCCTAATTCCTGTTACTGAGGCAAAAGATCATAATAGACACGGGAATACATTACAGCATTCAAACGGGAAGGTAAGAGGGACTTCTTCAGAGTAACGGCATGTCAGTTTGCTCTAAAATATTGGTGAGAGGGCTACACAAAACTGAAGGCAACAGATAACAAACGACTTTTCAAAAAAGGTTTTTTACAAAACATTACATTGTTTAGATTTCACGTGATCTTTTCATTTTGAGAATGTCATTTTCACATCTTTGCATCTTATAACTATGCCCACTACAAGTTCCCCCATCATAAAGTATTTGGAATGTTCAATTTCAGGGAAAATGATTTCTAAGCTGCAACATAAAGTCCTTACATATAATTACTGCCAATGATAAAAAATCTAGGGTTAAGTGAAAATGGCTGCTTCCACAAAAGAATAAAATATAAACGTGGAAATGGTTTGAATTCAGTTTGTCCACTTTTGATATTTGTTACCCATACAACAAGAAATTAAATAACTGTCATCTACTACTCGGTTTGAATTCAGTTTGTTCACTTTGGATATTTGTCACCCATTGATTACCATTAGTAAGTCTATTCCTTACAGATACACGCGAAGCTTTTGTTGTATATCTGTTCAATAGCTGCTTGAAGTTTTGGAGAAAACTTGTTCCTATAGGCAGGATATTAACACATCTCAAAGTAGAGCCAAGCATGAATGATGTAGGGTAATTGAATTGTCTTTGTTCGGGAACTCACTTCTTGCCAAGGGAACTATAATTTCTGCGTTATTTTCCATGTTGATGAGAAAAACATTGATAGTTGAGATTGGTTTTTAAATGAGTTTCTCTGTATATACTATAGAGTTCTCTTAAAATGGTTGGCTTACATAAAATACCAACAAAACAAAACAAACGATGGTGAATATGAACTTGAAGATTAGTGTGACTGAACTGCAGGAAACCAGGTTTGGTTTAAATGGCCGTAAGACTTAACTATTTTTTTCTTTCCTTTTCCGTTTTTGGCGAATACTATGTAACGAACTGAAATAATTAATATTTCATTATGTTCGTTACATAGATTGATTAATTAATTTTTACAGGAACAATAAAGAAATCCAAGCCTGAGTTATATGCATTCAAAATAGAGACTATGGTTATAGCAAAAATGGAGAATGGAAAAAAAAAGAAAAAAAAAAAAAAACACTAAATAATTTGTTTAATTAATTCAAAAATAAATTCATAAATATCGTTAGAAAATCTTGTATGTTTGTTCTAAATGCGGTGTTTAAGAAGCTCTGATTGGTTAAATTTAATTTTTATGTTTGCGACTCGGATTGGAGGTTGAGTCCGGATGCGTAGGCTTCTTAGTTCTCCCGTCTATTTATTTATTCACACATGGTTCCAGATACAACAGTTCTGCCATTTTACACTGAAACATAACACTGATATCACATTTACATCCAACACTCATAAAATTAACATTATTTCCAGGCAAAACAGTAATAGAAACATAACATAAAAGTATTGACATATTCCATCCTATTTGCTTCCGAAAGGCTTGTTCTGTGCTGAAAATGTCTATTTCTGATGGTAGGCGATGATTATATTCAGAAACCATTCTGACGATCATAGAGCGTTTGACTATTTCTAATCTTGGTGCTGGGAATGTGAATATGTTGCTCTTGCGCTTGGAATGGGTAGGAATGCGAAAGTTGAGCACAGAAAGCAGCAGTTCAGACCGAACTCGACCATTGGATATTTTAAATAAGAATAACATGTCTGCCAGATTTCGTCTTGAAGAGGGTGTTCGAATGCTTAAGACATTTAGAATTTCTGTGTTACTTAGGGACCTAGTAGAAGAGACTCTGCATTTAACGATGACGATGAAAAAGCTTAAGACAGAATCGAGACTTGTCAAGTGAGTAGAATAAGTCATATTCCAAATAGGAAGCAGTATTCCAATTTAGATAAAATGAAAGCTTTGAAAACGATACTAAGAGAAGAGAGGCTTTGAATTTCTGTGAATCTGTATATGATACTAAGTAGTTTCATGACACTGCTAGTTGTGGCTCTGATATGCTCAGCAAATATTAGTTTCTCATCAAAAATTAAAGATCTTTTTGAAAATTTACTTGCTTAATGGAAAGATCGTTGATAAAGTATATGGAAAAGACTTTGTTCGTTTTCAAAGAGATTGTAAGAGTGGAGGACTTTAAAGGATTTAGGGTCATATTCCAGGTATTTCATCAATTAACTATTTCAGATATGTAATGTTGAAGAAGGAGGATGTCATTATCGGTTGTTACTTTCTTAAACATCTTGCAATCATCTGCGAACAGAAGAATATTATTGGAAGGTGAAGTTAAATGCGATAGAAGATCATTAATATATAGGAGAAATAATAGTTGATCAGGAACACTTCCCAGTGGTACACCGGATAACACAGAAACGTATTTGGAAGAGGAATCAGGTAGAACACCACGCTGTTCACGATTAGAGAGATAGTCTTTGAGTAAGGAAATAATTTCCCATGTATATTAAACATACCGGATAATTTATAGAGAAGCATATTGATATTTACTTTGTCAAAGGCTTTGAAAAAGTCCAAGTACATCACGTGAAGTTGAGAGTTATCTAAAATAGACTTAAAAGCAATCCGGACAAATTAGTTAAACAAGAGATAGAAAGCGGTGTTGAGCAGTATTTATGTATGGAGATACAAATTTGTATACTTGTTCAGATGCTTGTTAGGTAAAGGAAGTAATCTGATTGTAGAAACTTTTGTATTCGTGTAGAAATGTTATTTTGGTGATAGTTGGTGTCTTAGTGGAAGTTTTGTTTAGTATTGGTGGTAGAATTTTTGTATGGTGTAGTAGTATTTTGGTGATAGCTGGTGTATTGGTTTTAAAACTTTTGGATTGGTGTATTAAATAGTAATTTGGTGATAGGTGGATGTAGCGGTGGTATATTGTTTTTTGGAATTGTTGTAGTACTAGTATTAAGGTGGTAGTTCGGTGTATTGGTGGTAATTTTGGTGTGGAAAGTAGTTAGTATCAGTAGCTGGTATTTGGAGGTATCATTAGATGGTTTTTGGTGGTATCAGTAATTGGTTAGATGGATACAGTAGTTTGGAAAGGGGAGGAGGCTTCTGGTGATAGTCCTTAGAGATAGAGAATCCTACCCAGAGTAATTTTTCAAAGGGAATTATTCAGCGGAGGGTAGCAGAACCTATGAATTAAAAGGGTACATACGGATAAGCCTCGCTTGCAGTTTTATATATTATAGAAGAAAATCTAAATCTTAATGATATTCGGAAGAATTTTGATAGTTGCGCTGCTTGATAGATTAAGGTTCTCCCCCTTTTCACAGAGTCTCCGTCTAGCTATTGTTTTAATTACTGTTTCTGTAGCGACGACTCGCAATGAATTCGTTAAATGAACGAGAGTCAATTCAAGATTAATTCTGAATTAGATTAAAAACCTGGTAACCTATTTGATTATTTTATATTAGAAAAAAATTACTTCCACGACCTAGTTCGCAACATGAATTTTTTATGTTCTAGTTTTGAGCAGCTGTCCACTTTAAATAGTTTTTTAATGTCAACTATTATTACTAT
>JAGDQP010021104.1:3981-15353 GCA_022664845.1 Lepisma saccharinum | reverse complement strand
CATCAAATAGGATGAGGAAAAATAGCGTAGCTCGAATTAATGAGAATACTAGAGGCCAAATATAATGGCGGGCAGTAGAGACTTAATTAATGTCATCATATCTGGGGCAGGCTGTTGATTATTGGATAGGCTCATACATGAAGTATTGAGAGTTCATGAATGAGGGATAATAGAATCAATCCTGACTAAGAGGGTTTCTTAGATTGATCTGGAAATCATAAGGAAAGACAATGGTTCAAATTAACATAACATAAACCTCGATTGACAAGTTCAGCCTTAAATAGAACCGCGATGACTTAAATAGTCAATGGCTAACATAGTATGCTTCTCACAGTTGGACAGAGAGAATTAGGAAAGACCCAGACCTAAGCAATTGACTGAATATGAAGGCTCTACTTACATACTGGAGTCTAGGTGAACAGAAGATTGTGGTAGAGACTCAGACGTAGCAATTCGGAGAATATCTGAATAGCACTGAGCACTTAGCCACCCATTTTGGGAGGTTATATAATCTTGATTGTTTACATTCTGGAATGCACAGTTTAGCAGTCCTGGTGACACAATTATTATGATTATATAACGTGGTGTTATGTGGCCTGATTATATAACTGCCTTCATAGTCAGCAACTACCTTTTCCCAGGTCCTTACCTAAGGCATACTTTCTTACATTTCATTCGAGGCTAGCTGTTGTCAATCGTTTAGAGGAATGGCATTTATTCATGAATATGAAATTCTTTATATTATACATTGGAGTTGTTATGCTCTTACATCATAAGTTACTGAACTTATATTTATTTCTTGATATGTCTTCCTTTGAACAATGAAAATCAATAAAATATAGATTTTAAATATTGATTCCCATCTGCATGGTTTATAATATATATATGGGATCGCCCCAAGAGGCTTCTGCCACTAACTGGGAGGAGACCCATTAATTCCTCTTGCTAAGACTCATTGCCAGGAGGGCGGAATGCAGCTGGCAACGGCAGCGGTCAGTCCTGCAGGTAGTCAGAGGGTCAAAATGCCCGGGTATAGACTGTAGACTGTCATGATACCGAGACGGCAACTCGAACGGACCTATACGTGAGGACCCTCAACTGTCAGTCACTTGCAGGAGAAGACAATTTAGAAGAATTGCAGAATGAACTTAAGAGGAGTAAGTGGGACATCATAGGACTATCAGAAGTGTGGAGGAAGAATGAAGAACAGTTGGAACCATTGTCAGGGGCACACGTTCTGCTTCAAAGGAACAGAAAGTGGAAAACCGACAGCCGTTGGCTTTATAATTAATAAGGACCTAAAGACACGGATCACAGAAATTGAAGGAATTTCAGATAGAATCGCACGGGTAGTAATAAGGATAAACAAGAGATACAGTATGGAAATTATACAAGTGTATGCTCCAACAGCCTCACACCCGGAGGAGGAAGTCGAAGACCTATACGAGGAGATACAGAACATTTTGGTACGTTCTATCGAATAACATGGAATTTCTGCAAGACATGTCTGTTCTGAACAGTTTCAAAGTCTCGAGTGATCATTGGAAGCTGAAACTAAATACTAGACTTGAGAGAAAGAAGCTTATCAGAGGAAAACCGCCACTTTTAGATCTGGAAAATCTAGGAAAACACAGACAGACATTCGAGATAGAACTAAGCAACAGATTCAGCGCCTTGGAAGAGTTAGAGGATGAAGACATCAAGAGCAGAAATAAAATACTGACTGAGATAATAAGAGAGATAGGCAAGGAAATAGCAGGCACCAGAAAGAAAAAATAGAGCAAAATCTCAGAAAACACTAAACTCTTGATGAAGAAAAGAAGGGGAATTAAAGAAGAGGAAAATTGCATAAAGAGGATTGAGTACACAGAACTAAATAAAACCGCAAGGAAGAAAATAAGAGAGGATGTACGAAGATATAACGAAAATCTTGTTAGAAATATAATCGATGAAAACAAGAGCCTGAAGAAAGCCAAACATCAGCTCATGATAGGGAAAAAACAAATAATTGCAGTTAGGACACCAGACTAATCCCCATAACACGAAATAAGGAAGAAATTATAAAAAAATATTTGAATATTTTCTACAGAAAATTGTACTACTCCGAGGAAGAACTAGGAAATGAAGACTCAGAAGAAAATGACATAGATGTCCCAGACATAATGAAAGAAGAAGTGGATAAAGTACTTCGAGGGATGAATAATGGAAAATCACCAGGAGAAGATAGACTCATAGCAGATATGTTTAAATGGTGGAGGTGAAAAGATGAAAGAGGAACTTGCTAAATTATTCTCAATGTGCCTGAGGAAGAGAGAAATACCGTTAAGTTGGAATAATGCTGTTATCATTTTTCTGTACAAGAAAGGAGACAAAGAACGCGTGGAAAACTACAGATCGATTGGTTTACTTTCAGTTCTATACAAAATGTTCACCAAAGTTATTTTGAATCGTATTGAACGGGACTTAGATTTTAACCAGGGAAGGGAACAAGCCGAATTTCGTCGTGGATTTAGCACAATGGACCACATACAAACATTGAATGAAGTTATGGAAAGGACTAATGAATATGAACTTCCACTATGTTTGGGATTCATAGATTTTAAAAAAGCTTTTGATTCGGTCTCCTTGGCCCCAGCACTTAAATCACTTGAACATCAAGGCATCGAAAGTGCATACATCAAGTTACTGCGAAACATTTACTCGACTGCCACCTCTGTTATTGGACTAAATCAAGAAAGTGAAACATTTAAAGTTGGAAAGGGATAAGGCAAGGAGATTCAATTTCTCCAAAACTATTTTGTGCGGTCCTGGAGAGAGTCTTCCAAAATTTAAACTGGGATGAAGTTGGAATTAAAATTAATGGCGAATATCTTCATCATTTACGGTTCGCTGATGATATAGTCCTGTTTGCTTTAAGTGCAGAAGAACTACAAACCAAAATGGAAGAACTGAGTAATGAGAATTCGAAAATAGGTCTTAAAATGAACTTAAGTAAAACAAAAGTAATGTACAATTAACATTATGGAAAGAAGGAAGTAAAGATTAAGGGAGAGAAAATAGGCGTAGTTGATGAGTATGTTTAAATAGGCCAGCTGAAAAAATCGAATGCTAAGGTGACTGATTAGTGATGAAAGAAATAGATGTAAAATGGCGTGGAGTTTGTTTGATAGACTACACTTTATTTTCAAAAGCAAATTACCGATATGTCTGAAGCGTAAAATTAATGTGTCTTAGCTGTGATGATTTATGGCTGTGAAACTTGGACATTGAATGCGCAAACGACTCAAATATTAAGTCACATGCATGCTAGGAATAACTAGGAAGGGCAGGAAGAAAAATGAATGGATTCGCGCACAAACGGAGGTAGAAGATTTAATCAAGACTGCGAAGAAGAAGTAGTGGAGATTGGACAGTCACATATCTGGACGAACAGATGGATGGGCAAATGTATTACATGGGATTCCTAGAGAGAATAAAAACGACAGAGACGAGACGGCAAGATGGGTAGATGAAATCAAGCGTTTTTCAGGAGCTAGATGGGTGAGGATAGCATCAGACCGAGATATGTGGAAATAAAAGGGGAGGCCTTTATCCAGCAGTGGGTAGAAAATGACTGAATATATAAATCACAGCCATATTCAATCCACTAGTGGATGAGGCCTCTCCCCGAAGGGAGGAGTTGGTCTACTGCTCCCACGCTGACCAGACGGGTTGGATGTGTGTGTGTGTGTGTGTGTGTGTTAGAGAGAGAGAGTGTTAAAGCCTTCAGGAGGCTATTTCATACAATGTGAAACGACGTCGCTTATTATAAAGAAGGAAATTTCTTTTTGGGGTCGCCGGCTGAAAGGCATGGTAAAAAGGGGTCGCGGCATGAAAAAGGTTGAGAAACGCTGCTGTAGGGAAATTTATACTCCTATTTCGGGACACATCCACGCAATCTGGATGATCTATACAGTTTTGAATTCGTCTCGCCGAATCCTTTCCAATGACAATTCCACCACCTCCATAATACCAGTATTTCCTGAGTTGAAAATTGTCGACAGACTGACAGAGCAGTTATGTAAGGCTTTTCAGCAGTTACTTTGAAAGCAAAAAGCTTTATTTGCGAAGATAGGTATATACGGGATGAAGAAATGAAACGATATGTGGATTAATTATTAAATTTCTCCTTTTTCTTTCTTTCATTTTTCTCTTTCCCATTCTTTTCCCCTTTCTTTCATTCTTTCTTTCTATCTAGCCTGATTTTTCTATGTTTACAACACACAAGAAATATACATGTTGGGGTTCAAGGTTTGTTTCAGCTAGATTAAAAACATCATCTGGATGCTCACGAGGTTTTCAATATTCCCTCATGTCATTTTTCTTCCCTCTACAATACTGCAGAGTTTTCGCCTGTATCTTAATCTCGAAATTCATCATAATTCCCTACAGAATATCTATATACAGTAAACTAATTTGGAAACTTCTGAAGCCAAGATCTCTCTTTCTTACTGGGATATTGAGCATACAACAACGTGCTGAGAAATTCCTTATGTCAGAATCTGTTTCTCTAATGAATTCCCATCAGTCCCCTAACTAATTTTTCCTTTACGGTGTGGAGAGTGTGTATCATAAAGAACAGACATGAACGATGCCGCCCGGTCTTAACATCCTCACGACCTCCTTGAAACTTCCTCTTCAGACTGTTCATGCTAAGGTTATGCATAGGATAAAACTGGTCATGCTTAATTAACGGTGATAAGTTGTGCACGCCCGCCATAAAACATAATCTCTGCGACAACCTAGGAAAGATATATGATTGACTGTTCACATAATATACAAGAAAGTTGTTTCAAGACAGGAAGATTACGTGGGGTGAAAGTAATGGAGCTGACGCGAGTTTGAACAGATATTATTGATTGTCTTACAAGGTACATTCGCGAAGTAACAGACAGATATTGGTATAATATTGAACAAAATGCTCGAAGTAAGATCGCGAGATCGAGTTTGAGTGAGGTCGAGGTTGAGGTTTAAAACAGAAAAGAGAGGGGTGTCGGGGTTTAGTGGTTATAGTTACTGAACTTGCTGGTAGAGTTAGTAGACTGACAACCCAGTCGATCTCGAGTTCTTGTCCATTCCTGAGAGATACATTTTCAAAGATTATGATGTAATTATTTAAATGATTTCTAAGTGCTCATCAATCAACAAGATCTCCAGATCGCTGTCTATTGCATTTTGTAATAATTTGTAAATACGACTGCGCTATGTTCTAAAAAATTTGATAATCCTCGTAGATTTTGAATAATGAAAAAAGTAGGGGCGGGCGAGAGGAGGGTCCTTAATGGTGAGGGTGGAAGCCAGTCTTCCGAGGCCGTGCGGGTTGAATTGAATTTTATTTATGGCTTTAGCCATCTAAGGCTCAGGTCGGGATAGGGAAGGGGAAAGGATGCGGGAAGGTGTCGGCCAGGGCCCAAGTTGAAGATGCCATCCCGACATTTGCCTGGTGTATCAGGAACAACTCTGGAAAATCTCAGTAAAGATGATCGGCCCCTGGGATTGAACCCACGACCTCCCGAATGCTACGCCAACACTCTACCAGTAAGCTACGAGGCCATGTTGGTGTTGTAATTTCTAACACTAAGTTTGCACTCCGTGATTGAAATGACAGTCACTAGATGCTACTCCAGGAGAGATAAAAAGTAAAGTAAATTTATTATTTAAGTTTTAGCTCCATTGATAACGAAGCTATAGCTAAAAGGGACCTTCTAATCCCACTCATTCTGTCCGTCTGTCTGTCCGTGTCCAGAAATTAAATCTCAGGAACTACAAGGAGAGAGAGAGGTGCGTGAGGTGTCATTGGAAAGGTTTTTGCTAAACTAGCACAGGGCCCATGGAACCGTTCTGATTGGTGCAGTGGTTCAGTGTTACCAGCCCATTTTCTAAAAATGTGTTAAATATTAATTGATCAAATTGCTTGCATCCCGTTAGACCTAGCTGCGCCAAATTTGACATAAACATTATTCGACACAATAAAAAAAATCACTGAAAGAGACTACGTTGCCAAGCGACCCTCTTTCCAGAGATGTTAGCCTATTTTCTACAAAATATTTGATTTTAAGTAGCATTAATATATTAGCAATTGCAACAAGCTTAGCATACCCATTGTTTGACATAATAGGAACATACTGCAGATGTTTCCGCTGCCCAGGAACCCCGTTGTCAGTGTTGCCAGCTCATGCCAAAAATATATCTCATGAACGATGAGATGTAGAGAGATGTTTGTGGTGTCGTTCGAAAGGTCTTAGCTAGAATAGCTGAGAGATCCTAGAACCGTCTTGATCGGCGCACTGATTTAGTGTCGCCAGCCCATTTTCTAAAAAGCAATTGTTCAAATTCCTTCCAATCAGTTAGACCTAGCTGAGCCAAACTTGGGATGAACATTATTCGACACAATATAAAAACAGTGAGAGGGACTACGTTGCCAAGCAAACCCCTTATCACTGTTGCCAGCCTATTTTCTTATAAAATTATCTTTTATCACCTTGCTTACATTATTTTAGTCATAGTAGCATGAAACATGTCGTAAACATTATTGGACACAATGCGAACATACTGTAGATGTTTCTGCTCCCCAGGAACCCCGTTGTCAGTATTGCCAGCTCATACCAAAAATATATCTCATGAACCATGAGGTGTAGAGAGTGTTGTTGGATCTTGGGCAAAGATAGGCAAAGACTGGGTACATCAAAATTTATTTATAGTACAAAATAATTGGTTCTCTAAGGGGAAAGGGGAAATAAAATAGTAAGCAATTGTGTGCATATATATTGAAATGTAAGTTTTGTAAGGAGTAGGG
Organism: Lepisma saccharinum; assembly: GCA_022664845.1. Lineage (NCBI taxonomy): Eukaryota > Metazoa > Arthropoda > Insecta > Zygentoma > Lepismatidae > Lepisma > Lepisma saccharinum. Next base: position 8,518 of record JAGDQP010021104.1, on the reverse strand, counting down.
GCAAGGGGGTTTGCTACTACTTACATGAAATTTTCCTAACGGTTGAATATAAGCGTTTCTATAAGGGTAAAAGTAAAATATAATGGCTAATCGTTGAGATTCCCCAGGAACCCGGTTGTCAGTGTAGCCAGCCAGCCATACCTGCTGATCTCTTATCCTTATAAAGAAATATAATTTGTAAAAATCACTCAGAAATAAACCTATATGGATGCTTCAAACTGCTTTTACGACAAAACTTAGTAAAGGAGTAGCGCACATCAGGAAAACACCAGAAAGCATTATTAAAAGTGCTTTCGTCCATAAAGACCGGCGCGTTGGCCAAAAGTTTGAATCATAGTGTGATTTAAGTTGGAAAACACCCGTTCATTTGGAAATGTTTGAAATATTGGGAAACAAATATACTTGAATACATACTGGGTCAATGCTCTGTCTTTTAGAGGGTACATCTGTCATGGCCGCCCTTGAATGTTTTCGATTTTTTTAAATGGGAAGGAGATCATGTAACATATCAATGTGGGCTAGAATTTCATCACAAATACATTGATGAAGGCAGTTTTGCCATAAATGTATTTTTGAGAGAGTATGCGTAGTTGATAAATAACCTTCGACCTGAGCTAAAAGTTGACTAAAGGCCTTAAAGATAAAATTCAAATTCGTACGTAACCTTACATACGTTCCTCCTCTACCTTAAGAGGGTACATCACATATACACATTGGATTTATAGTTTGCACTAATCTGTCCATTTTCAGCAAAAATCCTACGATTGAACCTGAGAGATAGGAAACTTATGAAATTTGCTATTGCCTAGTACCTGTATACTCCATTACATTATGCCTAGTACCTGTATACTCCATTACATTAATTAACAATCTCAGATCAACCCATTTCCGGCCATTTTCCACAGGATATATTAACAATAATAAATACACATGAGAGGATTTTGAAGGGAATCAGACCTGGAATTATTCAAGAAACCGTCCCAGCATTTACCTAGTGTGACTGAGCAAAATCAAGAGAAATCCCAGTCACGATGGGAAGGGCCCGGAATCGTATCCCGGTCTTCCCGATTTCAAGCTGAGCACTCTACCGACTGCTCTATCTCGTCGAAATATATAGTAACAGAGAGATAGAACTGAAGGCATGGAATGAGAAGGATGATGCACACTCTCATACAGCAAAACCGGCCAAGGGAACGATTGCGACGTTTGGCTGGGAAATTCTTCCGCATGCGGCTTACTCATCAGACTTGGCGCCTTCCGATTTTCACTTATTTGCATCCATGGGACACGCACTCGCTGACCAGCGCTTCACATCTTACGAAAATGTACGAAAATGGCTTGATGACTGGTTTGCAGCACAAGATGCACAGTTTGTTTGGTCTGGCATCCACACATTGCCGGAACGATGGCAGAAATGTATCGCTAACAATGGCCAATACTTCGAATAAAATTGTTCTTGTTAGCATTGTCATCCAATCACTGTGTCTTTTCTGTACATAAATTCCGGTTTCATATTTACGCACTTGGTATTTACATCTACATTGTATGATTTCTGTGCGTGTGTGAATTGATTTATGTTGTTTAAGCAAAACACTCGCCCGGCATAGGATTTGTTTGAAAAAAATATTTTAAGGCCTTTAGGCATATGAGGATCAAGCCGGGATAGAGTTGGAAGAGTACAGGTCTGTATGTTGGAAGATAGACAACCAGGGCCTATTGATAGACACCATCACAACATTTGCCTGGTATGGGTGAGGAGAAATCTTGGGAAACCTTAATTAGAATGGTCGACCGCTTGAATCGATCCCAGGCCGACCGGGTAACCATGTGGTCTAAGGTGTTAGCCCCCGGATCGAAGGTCCCAGTAGGGGCATGGGTGTTCCTTACCTCGAACGTGACGGGTAATCGTGACGGGCCGAAGTCAACAGTTACTAGACTGGCCCATATAAAATAAAGCTTACCAAAGTTTTCTCGAATCGATCTCAGAACTTTCCGAATGCTAAACCAACGCTCTACAACTTTTTTTGAAATTTTGTTCACTCTAAGCGGGCCTTTAATTCTTCAATTTGATATACCGTTTTAACCTGTATCGACTGATATTCTTAGAATTCAGTTAAAATAATACACACAAACACTCATGTCCGAGGCGTACCACAAACTAAGAACACTCCCGAGATGGTAATCTGACACAAGCGCAATTTGGCGCGGAATCGATGACCCACATACCAAAAAGACATCATACACATGTTTACGCCCCTCAAAAGCTGAAGATGAAAATAGTAAAAAGGTTGCAATTCATCACCACCTGCGAAGTTATAGTGACAGGCTCCGACGTCATCCACTGTAAATACAAGGATCAAACCAGTATTTGCCAGGTCCCAGCTTGGTGCACGGTAAGACGTAGGCTTATAAATAAAAAACACGGGTTCGAATTCCGGCGGGGCCAATATTTTTATTATTTTTTCTTTCAAAATATATTTTTAAATGTTCATATTTATTATTATAATTGCTTTGGCATACGAATAGAAGCTACTGAAAGCTAGGATATACGGTACGGTATATATAAATAAACCAGTGAATAAACTCACTGGGCTATATAAATAAATCACTCACGTGACCTCAATTTTTTTTGTACAAGTATTCCGGAGGGAGCCCTGCCGCACATTAAGCGACTAACAATGGACCATTCTATTTTTGACAATTCGATTTCGGAAAATGCTTGCTATCACCGGATTCAGTACCCAAAGAAACCGACAAAAACAAGTTTGTAGCTGCAAGCTGTAAATAGAGCCTTAGATAAAGGGGTTCAAATTTCGACTACAGGGCGCAGAAAGTGCCTATAAACACCTTGTAATTTGGCAACGCGTGGAGGAATTGAGATCAAATGTGAGATATGAGTAACGTGTGTGAAGCTCTACTGAATAGGCGTAGTGCTCATCATGTCGGCCATTTTAAAAGTCACGATCACATTATGTTGTCTTTGGTCATATTCTGGTCGTTTTTCAGGCACAGCTTGATGCAAATCGATCATTTGTTGTCGGTAACGTTGGGTATTAACGGTTTCACCAGGTTTCAGCAGTTCATAATAGATCACTCCCTTCTGATCATACCAAACATAAAGCATTGTCTTCCGTCCATAGCGATTTGGCCTTGCAGTCGATGTCGCCGGTTCTCCTGGAGTTAGCCATGATTTTTTACGCTTAGGATTCTCGAAATAGATCCACTTTCGAAATTCTGCTCGCCAGGTACAAAAGGAAATTATATCCCCATCGAATTGTGACTGGTGACGAGAAATGGATCTATTTCGAGAATCCTAAGCGTAAAAGATCATGGCTAACTCCAGGAGCGATGCCTCTACACACGGCGTTTGCATCCTTCCTGAGTGTTCTCCCATCTTCGTGCATTGAGATGAATCTGCGTCTCTTTCGCATACGGGCGACGCATGCACCCAAAACAAAAACACGTATTTTCCGTTTTCGTTTCTTCTTTCTTCCTGCTCCTTGCCACCCTCTTCGCTCATTTCCGTAGCACATTGTGGCAATGTTGGAAATCCGTAAATGTGTGATTTGCCCATTTCCGGATGATCTGCTTTCTTCGCGTGGGTGCGTCCTACCTCATTACCTTGCGTCGACTATGGGTAGTATTTCGTACATTTAACCTTTTCCGATATCTCCTCTCGTTCTCGCAATATTCCACAGTAGAAGTCGTGACACTTCGTTAGCAGGGGTGATTGTCCAAGGCTATGAGTTGAATGTGGGTGGTATGACGCAATCGTTTCTGCAAGAAAACACTGAATTTTTAAGATGATAGCGATTGACCGTCGTAGTCCAGTGGTTTCGCAACTGGTTGCTGTTAACGTCAGCAGGGATGGTTGTCCAAGGCTATGAGTTGGATATGGGTGGTATGACGCAATCGTTTCTGCAAGAATTATTTTAATGGACTTCCCCCCGCGCGCACTCCTGGCTACGATCCTGTCTGACTTATGGAAAATAGTAATGCAAGGCCCCCTCTCAGCATTTCATTCGAGCTACGTCCCTGTACGTAATAGGGGATAACACAAATTGTTTGAAGTCTTTGATGAGAGGGATGTTTATTTTAATGGACTCGCCCCCTGCGCGCACTCCTGGCTACAATCCTGTCTGACTTATGAAAAATTGCAATGCTACGTCCCTGCCCCCTTCCGCGCGCACTTCTGGCTACGTTCCTGTCTGACTTATGGAAAATTGGCTATGAGTGAAATGTGGGTGGGAAAAGGAATTACGCAATCGTTTCTGCAAGAAACACTGAATTCCAAGATGACCGCCATGGAGCGTCGTAGTTCAGTGTTTTCGCAAGTGGTAGGTGACGTCAGCAGGGAAATTTGGAAGGATTGGGAACATGACGTGGAGTTTATTGAGGCGAGATAAAACAGTTTATTTTTGTTGGGGCCCTCAGTACAACCTGGTTACTTTCCTGGATGTGAGATAACACAACTTGTTTGAAATCATTGACGCGAGGGATGTTTATTTTTGATGGACTTTCCCTACGCCCAGCCCTG
>JAGDQP010021103.1:1598-32240 GCA_022664845.1 Lepisma saccharinum | reverse complement strand
ATATTACTAGGCGGTAACCTAGGCGGTAGCGCGCTCGACTTTAGTGCGAGCGGTCCCGGGTGGGGGCTAAAAAAATCGGTGTTGATAATTGGGGAGGACAATTGGGGAGCTGCTGTAAATAAAAGACATTGGCGATCGCAGTGGGAGCTTCGGGTCTCTTCTCCCAACCCGTCTGGTCAGCGTGAGAGCAGTAGACCAACTCCTCCCTTCGAGGAGAGGCCTCATCCAGTAGTGGACTGAAATGGCTGTGATATATATATATAAAAGAATGATCGTATACCCAAAACAACCTGGTCGAACCTTCGAAAATTATATCCGTTTTTGAGACACCACCCAGAATTTGAAGGCGGCAGGCACGTACGTAGAAGTTAGTTTCGGGGGGTGATCCGAGGTTTGTCTGGTATGAATTTCGTAAAATACATACATACATAGTAATTTCACGAAAAAATCTTAATTTTGAGGCGGGGGAGATGGGGGCCGGACCCATAGGACCTCTCCGTCTCCGTACGTCACTGGAAGGCGGGATCAATTGATTACAAAGGGTCGAAAAATAAAAAAAAACTTTGTCTCTAAGGACAGTTGTTTGACGATAACAAGTGGGAACCAAAATGGAAGATGGAAATGAATCGATATCTTAAATCCTCCCCGCCCCCGACTTGGACCAGGAGTATTAAACTTTTTTGTCTAGTAATTGATTAATTCTATTAGCAAATACGGTATGTTTCCAATTAATAATTTTGATTACTTTACGTAATGTATGAGTGGTTTAGAACGTTGCTTTGTAATCATGGGATCGAAATTTCGCTTCCTGCACTGTACAAAAATTAAATAATGTATCAATATATTTTTCTAGTCTAGGATGAAGCACAAAAAGTAGGCTGAAACGGAGATAGAACCATCCAAGTGAGTCACGAATTGAATTGAATAAAATTGAATTTATTTAACGCTTTTAAGCAACTTTGGCTCAGGTTGGGATAGAGTAGAGAAAGGATGTTAAAAAGAAGTCGGACAGTGTCTAGTTTGAGGGACATTCCGGCATTTGCCTAGTGTAACTGAGGAAAAGTCCTGGGGAAAAACTCATAACTCAGCTACGAAGAATAAAAATTAATTTATAATTTTCTCGATTTATGCTGGAAGCAGCTCGATGCAAAAACTGAGTGAGCGTAAGACCCCACCACCACCACCACCACACACACACACACACGTCCTGTACATATTGTCCACAGATCTTGAATAGAAAACTAACTGAAAATATATATACGAAAAAATGTAAAAATGAATGTATTTATTGTTTACAGTGTAGGAAGATGTTTCCAAATCGTAAGGAGGAATTACGATCGGATGAAGAAAAATTAAATCCATTACATTTGTTCATTAGATTAGGTATGGTTTATTTTTGCAGAGAACGAGACATCGCTTTACAAGATGACAGGTAAAAGAAAGATATGAGGAATATGGAATGAAAATGAACAAGCAGAGTTGAAAGAAAAGATTTAAATATTGTGTTATATAGTGTAAAGGAAATTGGAAGCCTTCGAAATGAGGGCCTGTAGAAGAAATGGATAATATCAGTTGGATAGAAGATCTGATGAGGACGTACTGAGGCGAGAGACGAACAATACTGCAGACTATAACGAAGAGAGAAATGAAACTGATTAGAACATTGGCTGCGCAGAGATTGTATACTACATGATGCAATTTAAGCTGTTTGAGGGGGAAAGAGGAAGAAGACGAATCCAACTTGTTGACAGTATTAAGGAACTTAACTTGGTTATCGTGCTTGTACATTGTCAGTAAAGAAACAGGTTACACGCTTAGAGTAAGGAAGGTTACACGGCAGAGGTTTAAATTATAAAATAATGAATACAAAATGAATGGATTCTAGCGTAATATTTTGTAGATTAGTTGTGCCATCATTCTTTTATACTTTAAAAGTGATACGAACCACTAGGATGCTATATATTTGGATGAAGAGAGAAGTAAACTCACGAAGTGAGCTGCGCTTAACGGCCATCTTCTGCTTTGATAACTAAGGTAAGAAGATAACCGTCGTAAGTTGAGGCTGGTTAAATTTGAAATCCACGTTAGCGGTAACTACCATTTACATTACTAAAATGATCTTGGTTAACGATAACCACTGTAAGATGTTAGTAATGCAAACAAGGCATACGACAAAAAGAAAATCACACGATCGGGATGAATGGATAGGGCTGAGCGAGGGTTGAAGGATCTGTAGCTTTCGGTAGAGCACTAGTGTTGATAATAAGTTAGAACATATCGCAGTGGTTTTGAGTAAGTACCGTCCAATGGAAACAATGGCTAACAAGCAAACATCCTGATGGGGCAGAAAAAAGTTCTAAATTTCTTTCTTCCATGATGGTTAGAATGTCAAAATACGTTCACATGCAAATTTTGGCAACTCGAGCACAATATATTTTGGGAGATATTGATGACGTAACAGTCAGATTCTTGTTTCTGAAGAGTGAAGAAAAAGTGTGGAAATACTCTTATATTTGTAAAATGCTGAAAGAAATGGGTCACGGCCGCCATCTTGAAGTCCGCAATATTGGATCCCAGTATTTGTTTTCAATTTCTTTCAGCGTTTTACAATTATAAGAGAATTTCTAAAAAAAATCTTCTCCGGAAACCAAAATCCGACTATTATATCATCAATACCTTCCACAGTATTTATGCTCGAGTAGCCAAAATTTGCATGTGCACATATTTTGACATTCTAACCATCATGGAAGAAGAAAATTTAGAACTGTTTTCTGCCTCACAGTAAAATTTGCTTGTAAGTACCATCGGTTCACCTTGCCTAGCGACCTTCCTGCCTGCTAACAAAATATCAATCATCATCATCATCATTGAACCTAATAATAACAAATCTGATTTAAAGTAAAAGAAAAACAGACTTCCATAGACAATGCTATCCAAGCAATAGTGTGCTGATACGTTGTATGGCCTTGAAGAAGTTAACGGTTTATATAAGAGCAGTAAATCCAAGTTTTGTTTCTCTAGCAATTTTATGCTCATGTGGCATTGTAGCAGCCATTATTTCTGGTAGAACATCTAGCCTTAACCATAAAGGTACGTTTTCAATGCGCATCAGTATAATCAGTACCGTATTGTTACGAGGGTAAAATGCCAACTGATGTAATATTATACAGCTGACATGGAACTATTATAACATATAATACAAATGGGATTACCTCAAGCAAGTTCACCTTGTGAACTAGATTTAACTAAACGTTATGGAAACGTATTTCTAAAGCTTTCACCAGCAACCAAACTCGTTTTATGTATTTGGCGAACATACAAAACTGTCCGTCTCAAAAGAAAAATCATTCCAAAGTGCAAAAATTATACAGTCTGCCAACACTGGATTAATAGATGTGGGAAGCATATCAATTCAAATGTTAATTTTAAATCTAAAAGAGTTTGGTTCTAAATTGGCATATAAATGAATGTTGGTTTGTGTGTCAGTTATGTAAATCTACACGCGTTTATTGATTTACACAAAATTTTCGATACATGTTCATTAAGTACTGGGACAGGTCGTAGGGGTAGTCCGGGTCGTTTAACTGTCATTGTTGTCAACCTATTTTAAAATTATATTTCTATATACAACTTCCACACCATTGGACGTATCTGCACCAAATTTGGCATACACATTATTCTACAGAATAGGAAAACACTGTGGGTGTCCCCATCTCAAAACCACTGTTGTAAGTATTTCCAACCTATTTTAATAATTTATTTTTCCAATGTCTCCTGTACAGTTAGGCGTATCCGCACAAGTTGGGGTGAACAATATTCGTCATTATAGCAAAAAATACTATGTAAGTTCCCATCCTTCAACGGTTCCAGCTGTCAGTGTGTCCAGCCCATTTAAATTGTCGAATACACAACATATCATCTGTACATTATCAAGCAAAGTACAGTGGAACCTTTATTATTCGAACTAATTGCGATTGGAGAGTGATGTACATTTTTTTAAAAAAGTGATCGTCGTTGGAATGATGTACATTTAAAAAAAAAAAGTGATCGTCGTTGGAATACGCATCAAAATTAGACCACGCCCAACAACATCGTAATTAACTTATTGTGTATGGATGTTCTACCCAGAGGCAGGACTATGATTCTAAGGTTTCTGTACCTCTGGTGTTTGGGGTCGTTGGTACGATCCCTCCTCGTGCCATGTGGACTTCATGGTGGACAAACACCATGTGTGTGGGTTCTCCCGTTTCCTCCCACCTTCTTCATTTCACTAAACATCCCATCATCATCCATCCGGCCAGAGCCAAAGTTGCCTAAAGGCCTTAAAAATTAAATTCAAATTCAAAGGTTTCTGGACAAAGTGAACCTTTGGTTGTTTGCCCTTGCCTTTCATCGAATCACGCTTTACATTCCAAGCACGTGACCTATAGCTGAAATTAGACATCGAACCACTTGTGTTCCTACGGGTATTGAACACGAAACTCCTTGATTACAAAGTAGGGACTATTACTACTCACCCAGCGTGACCTATTTTGAAAAAAAAAAAGTTAAAAATTTAACAATAGTATAATACTATGCAGGAATTCACTTTTAATAAACCGGAAATCCGTGTTAACATAAGGGCCGGATAAATGAGGTTAAACTGTATACGGAAGTGGCTATAACAGAGATAGAATCGTCACTGTTTGCTTCACAAGTACCAACAACATGAACATAAGTAAGTAAATATGTTACAAAAAGAATCAGTATTTGTCCTAGGGACGCCACAAGAGAGTTCTATTGGGGGAGGGCATATTAGTATGCATCCAATGTCCCACTTAACTTGTTCTTTGTTTTAACGTGAGAAAATTCTTCGTGAATATGTGTTTCTGTGTATATAATGAAAGAGACAGGCCTGTATAATGAGCAAGCAAACATACGACTTTGTTGTTGTTGTTTTTTAAAAGAAAATATGAAGAAATAATCAACATCATTGTTCCTCTAGTGTGAGATAAGTGTATTTTGAATTCCCGTGCGAAATGGTATAATCCTAACGTAGCCATGACCAGCTCAACAGTGAAAAGTTCTTTGGTTCTTTTTTATATCTGTACAGAGTGTTCCAAAAGTTACTGTCCTTTTTCTAAAGATAAATATTCGGAGGAATTTAGATTGAATTTAGGAATAGCCTTTAGGCATCTATGGGTCAGCCCGGGATCAGGAAGAGAAAAGGATGAGGGAAGTAGACCAGGGCTAAAGTTGAAGGTACTATCCCGGTATTTGCCTAGTTTGACTGACGAAAACATTGGAAAAAATCTCAGTGAGGATGATCGGCCGCTGGGATCGAATACCAACTTCGTGGAGCGATGCCAAAACTCTATCATGGTGATGATGAGAATCCTGCTCGAAAGCAGGTTTGATACTCAAAGAAACCTGGGTACAGTGAACCGATAGTGACTTGCCACTGTCTTCCAGCGAGAGGAAGGGAGTGGTATTAACGTCCTATGAAAAGGATCATTACGTTCAGCGTGTTCCCAGGTTTGGGGTTCTACATAGGGATTCTACCGGGACCCCAAAAGAGGGTATCATCCTCAAATTCTCTAATTCCCCCAACTTGAAAACGTTTACGTTTAAAAATATTTATAGAAATCCTACAATACTCTTCTTACATCCTCTCAATATGACTCTTCTTACACCCCCTCAAACTGAAAATTCAGGCAGAATCCGTGGTTTCTGCAATTTCCGAATTTCAGTATGAAACATCGATACCCTGGTGTATCAAGGAAGGATCAATATACTGCATACTGAACAATACATATTGTCATATCGAAATAAGTTGAATATCGACCCCACATAAAAATGTAGTTTGATTAACGTCAATTTGGTAATCGGAGTTGTATTTTCCTCAATTGCATTAACACATCATTTTTCTTCTAAAGATTGTTAACACTGTACATCAATACTGAACAGGTCATTAGATATACAATGTAATTTATATTAACAAGACTTTTAAAAATGAAATAAAACTCACAGGTAACTATTATATTAATCAAGCAAGTGTTTTTCTGCCTTGGTTTCTTTTCTAGATAAACAATGAATAACAAAATTAATTCATTGAATTGATATAAGATTGATATTGTTTATTTTTTTTTTTCAACGGTAACAATTTAATAGAAATCGCTTTACATTTATTTTCAAAATACAAAGAAGTAATCAATTCACCAATATACCTGTAAAATTGAAAGAAGAAAAAATACAAAAACGTCAAATTATTGCGAGTATATTTAAGAACAAAAAAAAAGTTCCATAATTGCTACAACTGGCAAACTACCCGCATTTTACAATGCATATGCTATCGGTTGCTCACAGAATTTTTTTTTTTTTCAGAATAAAACGACAGGTGAACTTCAACCTGGAAACAAGAAGGAAAAAAAAGAAAGAAACCAACAGCTGATAAAAAATATATATAATCCAACTCCGTGATGAGTACAAAAATAACAAAATGGACATGTGAATATTTTTATTATCTTGGACAAGATGACACTACGGTACTGTATAGAAAAAAAAAAAAGTCATCCAGTTTCCTGAAAAAGGTATGGAAATTAACTGCATGGAAGTTTCAACTGTCAGTGATAAAAATGAGACACTATGCAGTTTTTAACATTCAAAGTAATCTCACAAATATCTCGACTATTACCTAAAAATAACTTTACTAATTAGGCTACTATTCAATCCAAAGTTATACTTGATTTTTACTGTGTTGAGCTACAAGAAAATCTTAAATCTATCCTTAGTCAAAGAAGAAGAAAGACGAAAATATCGTGTTTTTAACCAACTTGATCGAGATATGTTTCACTTCATGTTAGTCTAAACCATCGAGCTCTACGTAAACTATACTGGAGTGACTACGTAGTGTTGAAAGATAGACGCCAGAGCAAATATTTAAACTCGTTTGTCCACTTCCAGTCTAATCCGATGTGGACCAAATCTTCAGTTCTAACTCAGTTTCATACGCTTGATATCGCTGTGTGGTCCATATTTTTTATTTAAGTCTTAATTCCTGAGTTATTCATGTAAGAGTATATCATCCTCTGCATACAATAGAAAATGCTGCAAATAATATTTACGTTTTTTGCAAGAATTAAGACATAAATTAAAAAAACGGGCCACACAGCGATATCAAGCGTAAAAAACAGTTAGAATCGAAAATGTGATCCATATTGGTTTAGACTGGAAGTGGACAAACGAGATTAAGTTTCCTCTCCGCTCCCTAGCTTCACATATTCATAAAATTTTCAATGGCTGCACTCAGTCCAGTATCGTATTAATTGAGGTCGATGGTCTAAACTAAACAAAAACAGTCGGCGCGTTCAACAGACTGAGGTAGCGCTAAGCGCTGAGAGAGCACTTGAATCTTATTGGTTTGCCTATAGGTAGCAACCAATACAATTAAAATGCTCTCTCAGCGCTTAGCACTACCTAAGTCCGTTGAATGCGCCCAATGTAAACATGGAAAATCTTAAAATAAAAAAAAAACTGAAGAAAGCACGTATAGAATGTAAAAAAGTATCTAAGACTTAACAAGGAATTTATTTAAATCAAAGTAAGGGTAAAAATGGACAAAGACTTATCAGAATTAACAGCTATATGCCGAGCAATGAGCAAGTTGTCTCCCACTCTCCTTAATTAATATACATACCTAGAAGAAATTTTAAAGAGATTCTTAGAAAGCGCAGGAGGGTTTACGATCGTGGGGGAGGGAGTTGTAATGTATTAGATTTGTGGATGACATAACTCCTGCAGAGAATGAGACATTACTTAACAAGAAACTAAAACAACTATACAGAACAGTTTTCAAAAACATAGAATGAAAAATGAACGTAAAAAAAAAAAAAAAAAAAAAGTATGGTAACTGGAACCACATGAAATATTTGGATGACATAAAATACAACAGGTTCAAGCATCTGGCTAGTGTTATCCATAAGTAAGGATATGAAGTGTGAAAAACATATAACGACCAAAAAGAGACTTAATAAGAAGTTTTTTTTTCTTCTTATGAGCCGATGAATAAGGCATTCAGGAAGAGATTGATTAAATTATTTATATGGCGTATTTTGGTCTATGAAGCCGAAACCTGTATTCTCCGCGAGAATGAAGAAAGAAAACTGGAAACCTTCGAAACGAAGACATGAAAAAGAAGGCAAAAATCAGGATAGAGAAAATACGTATCGTAGAGGGCTTTGCCTTGAAGGACCTACCACTTTAGGCACAATACTGAGGATAATGTCGAGAAATTGCTAAGAATTTCCTGTTTGATCCTGAAAACTGAATGCAATCTGATTTTCGCCCAGCAACGTTCTTACAAAATCTTTATAGAGTCAGTCGTCTAACTTTTTCCCAGGAAACCAGCTGAATTTCTAAGTCTACAATACTCCAATCATGAAAAGATTTCAGATATATTAAATCCATACAATTAGTTTGCTTTTGGTGTCTTCAGGGACTCGCTCGATACTAAACCCATGTTCACGAAATTTTGCAGTTTTGCTAAACAAATTGTCTCACTGAATATTGTACCACTCCGCGCAAAACTGACTTCTTATTGGCCAGTGACAAAAGTAGTCTCAGGAGCACGTGATTAGTTCAAACAATATTTGTCTTCTGCTTCGGTTTAAGTGAGGCGAATTTCAGTGGTTCTTAACAGTTTTTGTTTCGCGGCAGAACAGACAGTAGCCTCCAAAAGAGTGGAATTATTAAAAATCCTTCTCTAGCTTTTGTTACTTGTCAGCAGAAATGCCTCCATTTTCCATGCTCGAAAAAGCATACAGCCACCAGAATTATCGGCCGTCTGCTGACGTCAGATAAGAAGACGATTGACTAAATGACTTTCGATTAGCGGCATCCCTGATCAACCCTTGTGGTACACCAGTTGAGAACCTAAGAAATGCCAGTTTACATGTGTTCATACTTTTCTGTGCATTTTGATGCCCTTTCCTAGCAGGGCTCGAACAGGCAAATAAACTCTGAAAGTTGGACTCTGACCTAGGTGAAATTCGAACTTGATGCCGTGCTGAGACTCAAAAGCGCCGGCCTTGTATTTATGGAAAAACGCATCTATAATAAAGTACACAAATGTTAACTTACCGTAAAGACGCTGGTATATACTAACATTTTCATGAATACACGCCGGAAGCCTATTAAACTCAGCAGAGACCAGAGGTAATTGACTTTACAACGAGCAACGAAAATTCGACGATGTTCAAATTTTCCAGTTTCTTAGAAGGAGCCCGTTGCTGAGTTTCAAAAGCACGGGCGTGTAATCATGAGTTTGCATACATCAAAAAGGTAGTGTGTATCACCAGTTTACGAACATGTAAATTTCCATTGTAGAGATCCGTAAACTCTTATTGTATAGGCCTATACAGAGAGCGATTTCTACAGGTTGATTTAAAATTAAAAAAAAGGTTACAAATTTTCAGGATAACAAGTCCCGATCAAAAGTGATCAAAAATAAATCTTAGTAAGCATTTCTAAGTCTCCCTTGAAAACTGACCTATCCAGAAACTTGTCTAGAACCCAAAGTTTGTACTAATGTATGCATTTGGGGAGGAGTGGAGAGACAAGCAGTATACTTTTTGTTTTAATAGACTGGAGTCAATATGCACTATTTATAGTTTTTATCAGCCTCCGAACGAAATCTTCTGGAAGAAATACTGGCGGGGGGGGGGGGGGGTCATGGCGTATGATGGTAATAAGACTAGAAATAAACTGTACGTAAGTCCTTGAACGGAAAATTCAATTTTGCTTACCCTATATTCCGAAGTGTACACTACGGATAACAATAACCTATACTTAAAATTAGGATTATTTATGAACATGGTAAGTTTCGAACTATTCCGAGACAGTTGTTTAAGGACTTTTGGGGCTCCTGCAAAGTTTGAATTTTATCCTTTCCCCGCTTGCATAATAAACCTTTTTGCAATACTTTTACTAAGATTCTTCAATCGTTTCGGGGTCACTTCAATTTGACGTCTCGTGCCTGGACAGTGGGCATCGTTCACATATCCCTACAACCAACCCTAATCTTCTCCAACACACACTCATCCTGAGAAATGAATTTTTGTACTTGTCTATGCAAAATATAAAGCAGGTTAAAGTAACTGGTTTTAGTTTTTTTAAAAAACTAATCTGTTGATTTGTTTTTATAAGCTTTCAGAAAGACCATCACTACAGAACAGATCCTCCTCAAGCTGCCCCTTAGCCCCGCCTTGGGGTAGTTATAGGTGCTGCTGTACTAGTGTTAACTCTTTGATTTTCATAGCGGCCTCAAAGTTCATCTCAGGAATCTTTATAGTCCACTAAATATTTAAATATTTGTTCAGCTATAGACGCCGGGATTCTTAATCATCCTAAGGGCGCCATTTCTGAGCACAGAATTGTATAATATTTTTAAAATTTTAAGAAAAATATATTAATTGAAACCATATTTAACATTAAAAAAACATACTTGAAGATTCTACAAAACATCTACGATTGTTGCTTTGAACCTACAATTAAAATATAAACAATGGGGAACATAAAACAATACGTTTAACCTCTTTATTTTCAGACAGGAGAAAACGTGTTAAAAGAATCATTTTGAAATGGTTATCGTCTCCATATTGTACGCATAGTTGATATACTGTGAAAAAAAGTGCACTTTATGTACAAACTTTCTTTAACTTCTGTGTATTTTAATCGTTCAAAAACAAACCAGTTTCTACAAGTTAGAAGCAGTTTTGGTAGCTTAGTTTAGACATTCTAAAATGTTGGCTGGATCGGGGATAGAACCCAATTCATCTGACTGATATTAAATTAACAGCTGTATTGAGAACATTCTAAATTCCTCACTCTTCTCACTATATATTGAACATGTCTCATGCAAAAGCTAATAAAACCTGACGTTATCAGAACATTCAGGGATTCTGGCAGGATTGCCAGTTTTAGGGGTGTAGAGCCAAAGCTTAGGGGGAGGGGGAGGCAGAGTTTTGCTGGATTTCTATCGATTTTTAACAGTGAAAAAAATGTTGGGGAGTGTGGAGGGGTACTACCCCCAGTAGGTGTTCTAGCAGAACCTAGGACATATTGTGAACAAAAATATGTACAATATTGAATTGAAATGGTCTTTATGGAAGAGGGCGAGGTTCAGCCTATGGCTGCTCTACCACCTAACCCTTGAACCTAACCCAAGATGTGGTGCTGAAAAAAAAGTACACACGAATTGTTCAAGATTCACATTCAGCAAAACTATGATAAACTTCCAACACATCTTTTACACATGTTTCTTCCTTTTGTGCACAAAATTAACACAACTTCAGAGATGTGTACAATAACAATGTACAACAAGTGTATTTTTTACAGTGTATCTTTAGTTAGTATGTACTTATCTTGCTTATTTAACTGTTTTAGAGGAAACAAATTTAAAAAGAAATTTCCAATATTGTTATATTTTAATAATAAATAGATTTTGTAGCTCCTCATCCCAACGAACACTATAGTAAAGATAAATGAAGCACTGAATCAATATTGTAATAGTGAGTCAAAAGCTTTGAAAAAATCTAGCTGTATTTTTTAAAATTCCAGGAACAGTAATCTTCCATTTTCTTATGAATTTTCTTGTTCTAAAACAGTATTTGAATATATCTACCACGTGAATCTACTAAATTAATATACAGGTTGTGTATTGGGTTACAGTTATAGTCGTACGTGTTTCGAATGCAATTAACGAATTGCCACCATGGGAGCAGTACGCTGTTGCATACATATAGCGAAAAAAATAACAGAAAAAAGGTACTGTCTACGTCCATACGTTAAGCTGAAAGTATAAATTTATTTGTTACTATGGCAACTTACTATAGGCATAATGTGCCATATTCAAATCAAAGCATAAGGTTTTCTTGCTGCATCATACAGTGAAATCAATTGGGAGAACTCCAGAGGTAACCTCGCACGACCTTAGCACGCATCAGGTCGATTCGATTCAGTAACCTTTGTTGCTTCTATATTTCCATGATGACTCAGGGAGAAAAGGGGTATTTATATGCTCTCTATATGTAACTAAGAGCCATTAGGTCGCTTATATCTTAAGTTTTCGACAGATTTGACTTATATTTACAGGCCAGTACATTACACTACAGACTAACACGTATCCATAACTTAGCAGACGACAAACATTTTCCCGGGAAAGGGTTCCGCCATTTTGATTTGCCTTACTAACCCTTACTACTACAGCGCCCCGAAACACCCTTGCTCACCTTTTTCTTCCTGGGAAAAAAAGGAAAGGGATTTTTATTTATTGTAAGCCTTTAATTGTGGATTTCGATACATATTTTCCTTTTTTGAAATGCAGTTATTAGACGAAAAGCGTTTGAAACGGGGAATTCCTTCCGTACGAAATCCCAACATGACACACAAGAGCCCCGCCCAGCATGAATACTTACCAAGTAGCAGGAGTTTGATATCTTTCGCGGCTTGAATGCCATCTTCTTTTAAATTCTTCTCTATCTGTTTGCTTCGGGCAAGAGCTGCCCGTTCTTCTGCAGACATTGCACACCCCATAATTGATTCTTGAAGCACTCCGTGGTGAGAGTTCTGTCACACTAAAAAATAGGCGAGGGTTAGGAGTGTCGGTTTTTCTTTTTTCTTAGTAGAAAAAGTAACCCTAAACTTATGTTCACGAGTTACTGACAAAATTATTTCTTAACTATTTGTTTGATTGGAAAATTTTTACACC
The DNA here is from genome assembly GCA_022664845.1 of Lepisma saccharinum. Lineage (NCBI taxonomy): Eukaryota > Metazoa > Arthropoda > Insecta > Zygentoma > Lepismatidae > Lepisma > Lepisma saccharinum. Next base: position 19,495 of record JAGDQP010021103.1, on the reverse strand, counting down.
GCACTGTGCGTGGATCCTTGTAATTTATTTTATCCGTACTCGTTTCACAACAACAAAAAACTATCACCACCACACTGAACACAACTCACACATTCACTATCAAAGCATGTAGAAACAAGGAAACATTAAAAACTAAACCACACTATTTTCTTTTTAAATATGAATATTATAATTATTATTATTGGTCGAGCGTACAATCAGCTAAGCGGACTACAAGAGCAGCACCCCGGCAAAAGCTTCTGGTCTAGTCCGTTCCCCGTCCTGGAAAGTATTTTTTTCTTTATTATTAATTTTTTTTCAGCAGCAGGACCTGCTTAGCAGATCGCTGCATACCGCGCTACGGGACATTGGGGAGAAAAGAAAAAAATTATTCGCTACCGCGACACAATCCTCCGGCACAGATACGCTTTCCCTCTGTCGTCCCGAGAACTTCGCCCCTTCGCTCACTCGCTCAACTTGTGGCGACAGGCAGATTTTAACTATGCGCGCACGCAGGTTCGCGACGCTAGCACATCCTAGCGGCAAACCATCCTACTCCCGGTTTGCACGCCGCGATATCTGTTAATGCAGTGTTGCCAGTCGTACGGATTTATTCCCAAGTGTAGGTTCTTCTCATCAATATTTTACGTAAAGATTTCCCCCCAGTTACATGTAAAATCGTAGGTACTTTTTATAAGCTTACCAATATAAAAGTCAAAGACACTTTACACAACATCTTCTTGTACCAATGCATCTCTCTTTTTTTTTATAAAAAAATATATAGTACTTAGAGGCGGTTCTAGGCCGTGGCGGGGCAGCCCCCCTCAGTGTTTTGCAGTGAAGATAAAATAATATCCTCAATTGTCTTGAAATATTTAGTATAATTAATATTTACTTTGCAAGAAGTTTAATGTTATCGATTCTTGAACATGAAAGGAAGTGTACCATGATAAGCTTCTTCTATAAACATGGGGTGGGGGAAGGAGTCACAGTGTATGTTAGAAACTGCATTTTGTCCAGTTTTAAACGAATTTTTAATTTCTTAGAACAAGTTTCAAGTAGTTATTTTATTGTTTTTTGGTTATGTAACACAGTATTTTTTATTTTTAAAACCTTTTAGAAGTCTTCACTATCAACAACGTTATAACAAAGGGAAGACCACATCATCTAAAAATTTAATTTATTGCTTATAGGCAATGCGGTGTTATTTCGAAATTATACCACCAGTAGCTTATACCGAAAACGGCAGAACGCTAATCGTTGTCCGACTTACTTCTTACTATAAAAATAATATAGGAAATTCTAGTCCGACCTACAAATAAAAAGTAGAAATCTTTGTTGCTGTTTTTTTTTAATCATCTTATTTAGGTCTAAATTGGTGTTGAATTATAGAATATATCCAGTGTGGTATTTATAGATTTTTAAGTGTGTGTGTGTGTAGAGGGAGGGACTCTTAATGCCGTTTTATGTAGTGTAAAATCCAATCAGGTCATTTTATCCAGTGTAAATTTGGCAGTTAACTATAAGTGTCCCTCTGTAAATTCCATAAATTCCATGCTCTGATGAGCTTCTCTGTAGCCTGATGGTTAGGGCGCTAGACTTCGGTACAAGAATAATACATGTAAAATATACTTTCATTATGAAACAATGTTGTCTGAGAAGAGCTTGTACTGAAAAACGCATTGGAACGAATGGTGGGAAGGCAAAAGAGGAAAGAAAGAGAACGTAGATTATGGACAGCAGGACAGCTTCAAAATAGAAACACTTTATATATATAAAATAATAAATAAATCACAACCATATTCAATTCACTAGTGGATGAGGCCTCTCCCCGAAGGGAGGAATTGGTCTACTGCTCCCACGCTGACCAGACGGGTTTGGGAGAGGAGAGCCGAAGCTCTCACTGTGATCGCCACTGTCTTTCATTCACAGCAGCTCCCCAATTGTCCTCACGATGCTGGGTCAACACCGAATTTTTTTAGCCCCCACCGGGAATCGAACCTGGGACCGCTCGCACTGAAGTCGAGCGCGCTACTGACTAGGCTACGCAGGAGCTCACTTTATATTTTATATATATATATATATATATAATATGCAACGTGGAGAGCCCCCCCCCCCCCAGTTTTTTTTCTCTAGAACCGCCACTGATAATACTAAACTTATACAGACAACAATGGATGAATACAAGTTATTTTTCACTTCCATAAGTACACAAAGTGCTCAAGGTGTTCACCATTTGTGTTCAGACACTTATTATTACGTGAAACTATACTACTTGAGCAATATAGTTAAACTGTTCAGCGCGATTCCTGAGCAAGTTAAGGAATTTTAATTCATTGTTTATATTTATTGTCCTCTAACGACCTGACTGAACGATAGAAACCCGTTCGAAGGCGTTATCCCCCATTGCATGGCTAGTATAGACGTTAGAACGTCGGATGGCTGATCAAGTGACCGGAATTCAATTCCCGCCGAGGTCGTTAATTTATTTATCTTTTTCCTTCATAAGGACATTACTCTTCTTTCTTTTCTTCTTACGAGAAAATGATATCTTTTTCTTCTTTTTGCATTTTCAACATTTTGTTGCGTAGTTTTCATTTTTCATCTCATCTCATCTCAGAAGAGTTAAATTTCCGATGGACTTCGATTGGAAATTCACCTAAAATGATTACATTCCTATCAAAAAGGGCTACCATAGATCACAACTCTTGTCGGGCGGAAATTTCTCATCTGTTTCCCAATGGAAATCCGTTGTAAAAGAGTAGTCCCTCTTTCCGCTATCGTGAGATGAAATATTCTGCACGATTCGAACAGAATTCGCTCTTCGGAATTTAGTGTGTAACTAATTTTCCAGACAGAGAACAATCAGACTTGTTAAGCTGTGCAAATATTCGATTTTGGGGTAAAAAAAAATAATAGGCTAAATAAATAAATAAAAATAAAATAAAATAAAACGTATAAATTATGATGAAATATGTCAATTCCTTAATAGAACTATCCACGTTTGTATACTTTCACTGGAGTGGAATGAATATTCAATGGTTATTAAGTATCTATGTACAGTTTTTTTTCTGGGGAGGTCCAAGGAGTTTGGTGTATCCAGCGTGGTCTGTGTATCTGATGTAATTATGCCCAAGATTACAATAATTATACAGAAATTTAGATTGCAGGGAGGACTGATTCCATAGACATCCTGGATACATAACTGGTTAGTGACCGATAGCATCCGTATAACATCAAATTTGGGAGGGCTTCAAACCATAGAAACTTACATGCATTTAAATATAAAACATGTTCGTATCGGAGAGAATATACAATCGTCTCTTATGGTACTTCTCCACTATATGCACTATAGTTTGTATGGCACGCTAGCACCTAGAAAGCAAATGAAGAGACTATAAGTGCATATAGTACAAAAATTCCATGAATGAAGGTTGTAGGCTTACAAGGTTATAAACGGCGTAATAAATTAAGATCTCTGAACCCAAATCTGCAGTATTTTCTTCCAGCTCTTCCTATTTCACTCTGTTCCGCGTATAACCTACAAACATTGATATACCTAGATTTTGGTGATGAGATCAAAAGGAATATATGCGTTTGTTGTCATATTTTTTACGTCTATTACTAGACACGCCACTGTTGATGACAAAATGTAAAAATAAGGTTAGACTTGCCCAATTACATAAAAAACAGTGGTTAAAGAGAAATCGCATTTGAAAGAACAATGAAAAATTGAATCATCCGAAAACAAATGAATGATTTATTTATTTCCAAAATATCTACGATTCATATTCAGTAAAAGAACATATAACTAGTTTTATTATTTAATTAATTTATTTAACAATCTACAGACATAACCCAATATCCGCCATTTTACGCTGGATATATTTAACGACAAGGAAAATTATTTTGGAACAAATCGACCCTGATGTTGTTCAAGGTATCATTCCAACATTTGCCTGGTGTGACCAAGGAAAATCAGGAGGGCCGACACCGGTTCGAACTCGAGTTCTTCCAATCACAAGGCGAGCGAGCACCCTACCGACTGTTCTACCCGTCGGTAAAATTGAGAGTATGTGTGTAAGCCACAGGCAGTAGAAGGCATATTGATGATTACACAGTTTGAACATTTCCTGCTACATTTTACCACTGAATATGTGACTTTACAGACTAATGAAAACTGCATAATAATCCAACCTGCTTACTGAAGTGGAAAAAGTGTTAAGAAATTCGTTCAACTCTCTCATTTACAGGCTGAATTCATAATAAAGTAAGTAGATCTGACTTTCCCCGTACTATTGGATAATTTGTATAAGTTTAGTTTTAATTTTGAGACCAAGTTAGAATTTTTATGAGATGGGAAATGTAAGGAAAATGTAGGGATTTTTTCCCCCTTTTCGTAGGTATATTTCAGTTTTGCTATTTGGCAACACTGGTTAAATCAGCGTTTCCAGCTTGGACAAATTTTTCATTAGTTTTATTTTTTTTTTTTTTTTTAGGCGAGTGATCCAGACGAGGGAGTGACAATAAGACCAGTTTCGGAGCAATGAAGTTTGACTCGGTCTGTAAGGGGACTGAAGCTTCGGAGCTCGAGGTACCCAACTCAAAATTTCGAGAAATTTCCTTTAGGGATTACAGGCCTATTTAAACCTTATCCACTATGGAAAATTCTAACGCCATATTATTGAGGAAAAAAAAGTAAGTACGCAATGGAAAAATCGAAGACTTCTCAGGAATCTATATTTAATCAGAGAATAAAGCTAAACATAAAAACCCTGTCTCAGTATATTAAATATTCATGGAAGCGGCATCAACTCGACTGCACTGCATCTTTTTCAACATTTTACGTAATTCACGAAAATAATTTAGGTTAGGTAAAGTCACGTTAGATTTCTTTCATTATACGCGATGCGAACACTAAATATAACGTTTGACACTAAAAAAAGTTCTATCCATATTTCATGTCGTATGCATTGACCCATGCACCGAGAGGGATGTACAGTCAGGTTAGTTTCTTTTACTCTTAGAATGGCACAATATAGGAAACCATAAAGAAAGTTGCGTCACCTGACAGTACTGTCACTTAGCAGCCAAGAGTTAAAGTACGTTACGAATAATAAAGAACATTTCCAAAGCTTTGATCTGCTTAGCTTGGATAGTAGAGCGTCGGATAGATGGCCGGGTTTGATCCCCGCTCAGGTCATACCTTTTTTTTTATCTTTGTTTCAAGGAACTTTACTGATTACTTCCAGTTAATAAAGTTTCCCTTTCTCTGTTTCTTGCATTTGCAATATTTTATATAATTCACCGACATAGTTTAGGCTAGAAAGTCAGGTAAGACTCTTTTATGACTCGATTTTGATGATAATTTTCCACATTTCATTCATACACGCTTTCGTATGCCAAAATACTGTTAGTGAGCGCACGCGGGTTTTTTCTTTTTACATAATGTAATATTATTCCCTCCCTGTGCTCACGTAACTTAATAGTTATGATTTCACATGGTGAATCGCTCAATGCCAAAACGAGCACGACGAGATCATAATAGTAATCATTCTGGAAGTTCTATTACTGTTCTGACGTAATACCGTTGTGACGTAAAGCGAGCTTTAGAAATATTATTTGCAAGTTGGCTCGGTGGATAAGAAGGCTGCTTGCTAAGTAACAGACCCGGGTTAGAATCCCGATGGTATCAAGTTATCTTTTTTTTTCAGTCAAAAACATTTTCATATGCGCATACATGTACGTATATAGGTATTATTAAGAAGTTATTTACCAAGGGTTAAGTGTACTGGTTTCTGAACCGAAAGTTTTATTGATGATAACTATTATAATCCGGACGTAAACGAACCGGTCTCACCGTAATCACAAAAGTGACGTAAGTACAGAGAGTTAGTTACCTATAGGGAACTATCATTTTTGTCTTAAACACGGTATATGATGTTTGCATCGCGTATGACGAAAAACATAACAATGTAACCTGATTTTCTAACCTATTTTCGTGAATTGTGTAATATGTTGAAAACGCGTATAACAGGAAAGGATTGTAACTTGAATTTTACCTAAGCTATTTCAATGAATTGTATAAAGTGTTGAAAATGCAACACGAAGCAAAAGGATGCAATCATTTATAAATACAAAGAAAAATAAAGTTCTTTGACAAAGTAGCTATAAAAAAACCGACACTCTACCAACTAGATAAGACGGGAGCTGAGATACAGCGCTTTCGTACGGTTCTTTATTCTTCAGAACACAGTTAGCACAACGTTAAGAGATGGCAAGGTGTACGCTACTTGGGTAAATCTTTACGGTGGCCAATACCTTTTATATAAATAACTCACTCCCTGTGTTGACGTCAGTTCCTTAAACATTTTCTGTACCGAGATGGATGTAAACGAAAGGGTGGCGTGATTAAGGATGTTCGGCGTGACAGAACGCACACGTAGTTCTCGCGGAAGTAATTCCGAAGTGGGTGAAAGTGATTAATGATCAAAACATATTATATGTAACGTGATTTTTCTAACCTAGGCGAACCTAACGTAATGTACTTTAACATATAAAATGTTTAAAATGCGTAAATATATATATATAAACTGACTTTTCTAACCCACTGCGGAATAATACTCAAGCGAGAAGGTATTGAACGCGCTGCTATTGGTAGAGTAGTGAGACAAAGATCTAACTCTATTTCAAATCTAGAAGATAACTTCAAGATATATAACATTTCGCTAACTTTACTTAATATCTAGAAGAGATTGTAAATAGATACTTCAATGTTGAAGGAGGTGTTTCAGTCGATGGAAGAAAAATCAAATGTGTTAGATTTGTTATACTAAATACAGTTAGGGAAATACAACATCTGGGCAACATTTAAAGCCCAAATTAGCACTAACTGGAGACTTAAATATTAACCACTGAGAATAAAAATCCAAAGTACACAACGACTCCGAAGAAGATCTGCATGCCTACCGGTTAACACCTATGTTTATTACATAAGCACCGAAAGTTCCAACATTTTATCCAAAATTTGGAGGGTATCAGATAGGCTTATACTTGATGTCGTACTAAGCAAAGATGTATACGACAAATACAAGGGTGCACTATTCGGCAAGTTGAAAGATAACCTGGATCAAAGTTTACGTAACATCTTATATACATCTCTACGGGCTAGTCGCATAAAACCATGGATGTAATACGGTAGACGGATCTACTTCTAGCGACCCAAAATTGAAGACAGCACAAGCCGTGAGTAGCTGGCAGGTGTAATTGATTAAAAAAAGACAACTGAACTTCACGTTCCGTACAATACCATATTTAAAATATTCCAATCTACCTCCTCTCTTCCTTAGCTAGATCTTCCTCAATTCTTTGCTTCCACACACCCAGGCATAGGCCAACCAATAAGATGAAAGTTAATCCCAATCATGCAGGCAAGATTAATCGAAAACCCCTTCAAGTTGACCCAGGTTAATTGTATTGGGCCAGTCCATCCGTCTCAGTATTTACATCCATGGCATAAAACAATTTAAACCAGAGATTACTTAATCCACGAATTAAATTACAAGTCATAGATGAAATAGTTATAGATGGAGAATCCCATTTCCTTTCAGCTACCTGGTATCAGTCCAGCCGAACTAGGTAGTAAGTCATGCGCAAAACTTACACTTTTAATCTATTGTTGACCCGTAATGTGAAGTATCAGACAATCAGCTTGCACTCAATGCTGTTTCTCAGTTTCTAAATTGAATGTACGAACACTCATTGTATAAATAGTATTATTTCATTCTTAGTTCGACTGGATTAATAATAGATGGCGGGAAGTTGAGAGATTCGCCAGCTACAAATATTTCATCTATGACTCGTAGGTTGATTCGTGGATTAAATAATCTAGGGATTAAATTGTTCAAATTGACGGAAGGTCTTATTCAAGAATTTGCAGCACAATCTGTGACGTCATTTTCAGCTTGAACAACGACTTGTTCAAGATTCATTTGACAGTCTACGGAGACCTTTACGCCTTAAAATGTTCTTAGTGATCACTACTCAGGGTGTCGACGGAGATAGTCGTGTGATTTGAGGTGTTAGGCCAGCGACTACAACGTTGTGAGTTCGAATGCCGCCTTGGGCATGGATGTTTGTGTATGCTTTGAACTTAGTTCTAATGGCATCAGTTGAACCAGAGGAAATAAAGAAATATCAGTTGAAATCAGTAAGAAAAAGGGTGGCTGAAGTGGAAGAGTGATGGGATCACAAGCCAGGGGTCGCAGGCTCGGGTCTCGTTGAGTGCAAAATTTTTATCAATCTTTTTTTTAATTTAACCAGAATGAGTATTTCATGCGTTCTAGTATAAAGAATGAAAACGATGGGAAAATATAAATGTAAAACATTTTGTTATATCCAAAGACGATCATGTTGAAACATTAACAATTTTGTGCGGAAAGAAGTGTTTCACGAAATTCAGCTAGTCTGTAAAATCATTTCAGATATATATATAATTGCAAATATCCATATACACTTGGTATATGCCACGAGAAATGAAATGTTTTAATGTAAATTACAAGTTATATTTTTCCTTCAATTTATTCCTTTTTACTACAATGCATGAGATACTTTTTCTGGTAAAGAAAAATAAAAAAAATACACCAAACGAGATTCGAACCTGTTACTTCTCGCTCGTGAGCCTAATCACTCTTACACTTTCGTCACAAGGGCTGATGATACAGAACATTTTAAGGCATAAGAGAAGAATCTTAGGTGTTACGTAACTTTTGACCCATGTTATCTCATAACTTGCCGAATATTGCGCTCTAGTAGTTTCGTTCGTATATGTATTAATTAATACCTGAAGTGCAAACTCCTACCACATGAAGTTTGCTTAAATACTAAAATTCTCAGACCGTGCCCCTCCTTGCTAAACATACCATATCACACACTAAGAATTACCACACATTCACACAAACTGGGGCCTATGTAAAACATAATTAGATTTGATTATTGACTTTACCTTAAAATCTCTCACAAGGGAAGAAATTGGTCAGTCTCTTACCCTGATAACAAGCAGAAGCAGCTATCACTACCATAACAACAAGACAACACACAACCAACATAATAAACAATTTTGGTATCAAATTCTGTTCTCTTGAACCGATGGTCCAGGAAACGGTGACAACAAACATATCATCACCCATACAAAACTCTCTCCACTAAGCTGAGCACTAAAATCAAGACATAATGCAAAACAATTCGTACAACTTTGGGAAGATACTCTTCAAGGCATCGAAACGTTCTTGTAACACTTCAATCAAAACACTGGTGGCCCAAATATTTATTTATGTATCTATCTCACCTAAATAACAGAGCAGTTGATACATTTATTGATACATTTATAGCTATATCTCTAAACATAGAAGAAATATTTAGATACACACGTATTGGCACTTATTAAAATAGTTAAAATACAAGTACATTATTCAATAAATTTAACCAATTATCCTTATCGTGTATTATTGCCTTCTTCAAAGACAAAAAGTTGATAAAAGAAATTTTAGTGGCAAAGTCAATATCACTTCCTTCTCGTATTAATACATTTTTTTACTTCTTCTTAATGGTGAATTTTGATGAATTGTGGAGTTCGATTTGAAATAATAAAATGGCACTTACACATAATGTATTTTTTTAAATTAACATTAAAGTTTAATAACTGGGGAAAATTTTTATTTTCTACCAGTCCATGCATTGACAATCTTATGCAAGGAAGTTTGTTGTATTTTTTTCTCTTCTACAATATAAAGTAATACAACCGAAATTTTCTAGCAACTTTATTTAAGAAACTTTTTCTTGATAGGACGATCTTTCACATTTTTTTTTTTAATAGAAGACATAATGGACATAATGTAGAAATGTATTTTGTATTTTCTCGAGTTTGTTTACGACGAATTGATAAAAATGACTGTAAACTACACACGTAGGCCATATTATTTAACTCCTTCGTATTTCTTATCAGAAATCAAAGTATACGATTCGCATCATTTCATATTTTTTCAACGTCTGTTCCAAACGTAAGTGTAATACTACACCTAAGTGCTTCCTAAGTATTCTCTTTTGTAACAATTCTCCATTTATTTTATACTCAAACATAAGAGGATTAGTTGGTCTGAAAGGATTAGAGGCCACTGTCTTTTATTAAAATGAAGTTTGTTCTCTAAACTACATTCATAGTAACTATCAAAATCTCTCTGCAATTCAATTGTATGTATAATGTGCTATTTCTTTGTAAAGTTTCAGGCCATCAACAAACAGAAGATACTTTGATTTTTTTTTTTTTTTAAAGGCAAGCCATAAGAAAAATAATGGTCCAAGATTCGAACCTTGTGGAACACCACCTTGTGGAACACTACATCGATGAGTTTATGTAACTGTATAATACAACAATGTCGTCGATTAGATAAGTAAGATGAAAATAATTTTAACAGTGCATACGAGAAGCCAAAGTTACATATATTTTTCAGTAAAACATCATGGTCTATTTTATCGATAGTTCAAAATCTGTGTAGATTGTATCTACAGAATGACTATGGTTTAGTGATTCTCGTACAAATTGGATGAAATTAAACAATTTTATGTGGTCGATCTTTGAGGAACAAATCCATATTGCTAAATTGATTTAGTATAAAACTTGATTACATGATTGTACGAATACATGATTGAGTATTCTTTTGATTACTCAAATATCTTGGAAGGTGTAGATTTAAAAAAAGAAATAGATCGTGGATTCTCAATTTTAAAGTGTTTTCCTATTTGAAAACAGCACATACTTTACTTAATTTCCAATAACTGGAAAATAGTTTAATTCAATATTATGTAATTATGTGACACAGCGTTAAATAATAATTTAGAGCAACCATTAAACATGTACGGAGGTACTTCGTGAGGTTCACTAGATTTGCTTAGGCTTAGCTTCCTGATTGCCCCTTGCATTCAAAATCAGCTAGGGTCTATGATTAAACAATGTGGTACTTCAGCGGATGTAGAGTCTGGTACCAGTACCAGGATCTTACTTAAGATGCCATTCCGGCATTCGCCTGGTGAAACCGAGCGAAGTCCTGGTAAAACATCGGTCAGGATGGTAGATTGCGGGATTCTTCCACGTTGGGACGGATGTGATTTCCTAGTTATAACATTTTCTTTCCATATTTTTCACTAAATTGGTAGTATAGCAGCTATGAAAGCTCATCACAAGTCTAAGGGATGATGTCTTTCGGCGAGCATCCTTTCGGGACAAGCATGAGGAAGGTGGTTTTAATTAGGTTCTATAGCGTACTCGCTTGGTGTAAGAGGAATACATCAGTCAGTATGGCCGTCGGCCTCAGTCGGACTTGAATCCATTGCTATTCGAAGTCCGCGACTATAGTCGTTATACCACGGGGGCTATGTACCTGATTTACACTTACAAATGTCACAGTAATTAACAACATATTTTTATCCATGTTCATCCACTCTTTCTATAAAAGAATGATTTCGTATTTTTTTTAAAAAAAAAAGATGGAAGAACCATCATTAAAAAGGACATGTCCTTCGAAAGAAGGACATCTGGTAACCCTTTCTCTCTCGATCTGTTTTTTTTTCGTGCACAATAACACTTTGACATTAACTGCATGTAAGTGTGTGTGTGTGTGTGTGAGAGAGAGAGAGAGAGAGAGAGAGAAAGAGAGAGAGAGAGAAAGAAATAAAAAATGAAAACAACAACAGAAAAGAACTTCCATCACGAAGGCCATACATCAATTACCACTTCCGGCGACTGGCGGTCTTTTTCGATACCTCGTTTCTATGGCAACTGACTCCGGCCGGTTGTCAGAAGATTGCGTGACGTCAGCACAGAATCGAAGTTTCCCTTGCGCCAGCAGGCTGGTTCGCTTCTTCCCGTTCCCCCTTCCGTCTGTACCCTTCTCACCCGTGCATGCGATCACCCCATTCCCCTCCCCCCCACTCCACTCTCGCGCTTGATTTTCCGTCAGCCTGGAAAATGTTCAAAGATCTCCTCACTAGATGGCTAGCCAGCCATTCGGAGTATCACTAGCATGGGCAACTGGAGAATATTTTTCTGAGGAGGCAAAGGTCACCGTAAGTTTTGGAATACGTGTATATTTAACAGGCTGAAAACCATAAGGAAAGGAAGTGAAGACCGCAGGAGGTGGTAGCTAAAACTATTTCATACTCCGAAAATGGACACTTGTTTGACCCTCTCACTTTCCGAGTTTTTGAAAATATAGTACTTTAAAAAAAAATAAAAAAATAAATTTAGCAATTACCTGAAATAATTTTGCACTAAAATGTATAATTCACCAAAAAGCGTACATATTTTAAATAAGGTAGAAGAGCGCAATTTCGCCATGTTTACAAATCTGCCACCGCCCTTACTCTCAACATTGTAAAAGGAATTCGATAAAAAGGACCAGTGTTAAGTAAAGCAGTGCAGAGTGATTGACTTTTGGTCTATTCCTGTAACAATCGTCCGTATGCATGCGCTGATAGTTATGATAACAAAAGCCTGGTTAATCTACCTTTTGTTTCTGTAATTATGGTTTATTCTTAATTAAAATAATCAGTTGATTGTCATGCTAAGGAATTTACTGAAATGTTCAAAGTATTCTTCATGTTACACGTTAGTTAGGTTCTATGTGATTGTCTTCTAATTTTGTGGTTTACACTACATGTTTGTGAGACGTAGTAGTGCTTACAATTTCGCCATGTAAACCAAGTAAATATACCCGAGTACCACATCACTATTGGCCGATATCAATAAAGCACGATTTGCTATTTCGATCGATGTTGTTATCCAATATCTGTCCATATCAAATGGCAAAGACTTTTGTCGATCGCTGTAGGAAAGCACCATTTTTCGCTGGAAAAAAGTTACTATTTTAAACGGAAGTACTTATATTTTTACAGTGATGTTAGAAGAAAAAACGTAATCTTGATTATAGCCTGTATTTTTTCTATTACGCGTCTTATTTTCTCACCTTCATTTATAGCAGAACATTTTCCACGTGTCTTTGAACCTTGTCCATTGTTTTAGCCACTCTGCTAGGGAGACATCATTCAAGAATAATAAGTCAAACATGCATTTCATTAACTCAGGCATCGAATGTGATGACATCGACAGACTTTTCATTGCAGAATGGCCATAAGCAGGGAGCATGTATAAGTTTTATGGATGTTAATTTTGTATAACACGTGTTAGATTTTCTCGAACACACACGACGTTCTTCAGAACGATATTCGCCAGTGTCGATCGGTATCACGCAATGGCATCTTCAAACAGTGATATTTCTAGTCTAAACTTAATAGTGAGAAGCAAAAAACACGTCTGGTCAGCGTGGGAGCAGTAGACCACCTCGTCCCTCCGGGAGAGGCCTCATCCAGTAGTGGATTGAATATGGCTGTGTATTATTATTTATTATTGGACTGATATCAACCCGTTATCCTTGTGATGCTTGGCTATGTGCCAGTTTTTATTTTGAGTTTGAATGATATATGTGTAATACATGTGACTAAAAAGGACTCGAAAAGAGGGAACTGTAACGTCCGTGACAACTGGAATGGCTGAAAACTTATTTCAAAAGTATGGATATAATAATTAACACGGCCGTATATGAAATCATAAATTCGAAGACCTTGGTCGAAATAATCAAGAATATTCTACAATGTTCATATTTGAAGAATAGGGGAAAAACCAACATAGTGGAAACACTGTGAAAACATAAAACGTACAGGGAAATGGGGGAGGGAATGTGCGATAGTTCTTTTAAAAAAATAGTTTGCACACGTAACAAGTAGTACATAATGACAGCTAACCGCTCACAAGTAAATCTATCGATGCTTCAAAGTGCTTTTTTGGCCAAATTTGGCAGAGGAATAGGGTACATCAGGAAACTACGAAAGCATGATTAAAAGTGCTTTCGTCCTTAAAGACGGAGGCAGTGACCCAAAGTTTGGTTCATAAGAATTATAGTGTGATCTAAGTAGGAAAACATACGTTTATTTATAAAATGTTTGAAATAATGGAAAACAAATACACATTAATGAATATTGGTTAAATGCGGTATCTTCTAGAGTAATGAGTACTGTGTAGCTGGTTCCCAATACTGATTACTAATGTATTGGGTTTCCATTTCTTGTATTGTTTAAAAAGTAGCAGAGTATTTCTGGACTTTCCAATCAACTACACATACTAATGTCACATCTTATTATCTCTCTCAAAAAGAAATTTATGATAAAACTGACTTCATTTATGTATTTCTGGTAAAATTCTAGTCCAGATTGATATGTTACATGACCCCCTTCCTATTTAAAAAACTGAGCAAGATTCAAGATGCCGACCATGATAAACGTAACCTCTAGATTCTAGAACACAGCGCATTGACCCAATATCCATTAATGTGTATTTGTTTTCGATTATATTAAACATTTTATAAATAAACATGTGTTTTCCTACTTAGATTACACCATAAATGAACCAAACATTTGGCCACTCGGTCTGTCTTTATGGACGAAAGAACTTTGAATCACGCTTTCTACTGATTTCCTGATGTACCCTACTCCTCTACCAAGTTTGGTCAAAAATACGCTTTGAAGCATAGAAAGGTTGTCAGAAACTTTCAATCCAAAAAGCTTTAAAAATCATCAATTATAGCCGTTTTAAGAGTATGAAACGTATGGAAGTTAGTGGGAGAGTTGGACTTCAAAATGCAAGAAATCTCCTTTCTTCCATATTCCCCCTTCTTTCCCTGTACTCCTCGAATAGTAAAGGGGATCAATCAACTAAATCACAAGTTATTGACAATTCAAGATGACGAGAATAATGGAAAAGCATAGACATTGTAAGTTTATGTTTACCCCATTAGCACACATACGTGTTTTCAACGTTGATTTTAGGATCATTTCGTTGATTAACCGTTATCGGTTGAAAAAAAATACATTAATTTTTACACCATATTTCAACAAAGACGTCATTGCGTTGATAAGGCGTTAATACAACGTGTATTCAATATGTTATTTTCAACTGTGGTATAGATTTTGTTTAATGTGTTTCTTACTAATGTTATGTTGTTCAAATGTTATGTTATAAATATATATATAAACTAATTGAATGACACAAACTTTTTTTTTATGTTCAACTGTGCAAGTTGAAGACAGATTGAATTTTAAACTATATTTCAACGAAGATAGAATTTCGTTGATACGACGTGAATGTGACGTGTTTTCAAATTTGTTTTACACTATGTTATTCATTTCCTTTTTCACGTATATTTCTAATTTAATTGCTTAAACATTATAATTAAAAGCAAATGCAATGAACTTAACAACATTTTTTACATTCTTCATGGGCTCATTGAGCAGTATCGCGATACTAGCATCTTCCCTCGATTTTGAGTATTTCGATAGATATAAGATACTTTTGAAAATGGGTATCGATATTGTGTATCTCGATGATTTTGAGCAGTATCTTGTAGGTACTTTTGCGATACTTTTACCGATACTTCCATGTTTTAACATCCGTTTCTTCCTTACTTTTTCAGTTACTGGTTTGGTCTTGGTAATCTTGCTATTACATGTAGCTAGGTACTTAATGCTCTAATGTTCTAGCACACAACATTCGGAACCGCGTGAAGACTTGAAAAGGGGAAGAAGAGCACGGGATTCGGAAATGTCTGTTAACTGGAAGTGATACTGGGAACTTCAGAAAACTTGAGGCCTATTCGCAAGTTATTGTTAGTAGGGACACAACGCAAATCTACCCCATGATTTAATTACGTATTAATTGAACACTTGGTTATTGTCTGAATTCTATAGACGACACGCAAATGTACTCCGTGGATTGACAGGTGGCTATTTGAGACACCCCTGGTTGAATGAATCTACGAATCAAGTTAGAACAAGAGTTTCTTGAACGAAAAAATATAGACACAACGCAAATCTACCCCATAATTTAATTACGTATTAATTAAACACGAACTTGTAGGATGAGACTCTGGCTGTAACCACGCAAACGTACTCCGTGGATTGACAGCTCACTAATTGTTTTTGCTACTCACAACTCTTGCGTCTTACCCCTTTCCCCGGCTAGGCACAGAAAAATGTATAATGGAATGCCGCAAGCCATGTTTGCCCTTTCCTTGAAAGAAAGAACATCAAATTAATAAGTTTTGAAAAAAATAATAGTGGGGTTGGCTTCAACGAGATACCTACAAGACGCAAAGAAATTAATTTAGTTTAAGAAGAAGAAGAAGGAAAGGAAAGAGTTTTTTTTTCATGATCCTTTTTTTTTATCAGACAATACAAGAAATGAGAAAGAAGATTGAGAGCCTAGAGGCCAATGCAAGAAAAAAAAGAACACATGTCTGAATTCATTTATCCAGCTTGGCTGCGGGAATTAGTATTAGATTTGTTTTAGTACTGAACAGTACAGTATTGTAACAAGGCGTGTGTGTTATTTCGTGCGAATTAAGGAGACAATTTGTCGGTAAGTAAAGAACATGGATTTATCATAGAAAACATTTTTAGAATAATCATTCAATCACCGTGTTTAAGAAACATACTTTTATATTTATTACGCGAAATGAACTGATTTTTCATCTACACAGCTACGTCAATCAATTGAGAATATAATATTTTATTATTATTAAAATCTTAAGTTAACTTAATGTTTACTTTGCTCCATCACGATCTGGCTTTTTGTATGAAGATAAAAGGCATACCAAGGCTTTAACCGGGACTGGAACGAGGGCTGTTAGACTCAATGGACTATTGGCACATACCATTTGGCCGATAAAATGTTAATTTATAGAACGTCAAAAAAATTACAGCCACATTTTGTATTTATGCATGTTGATTTTGTACGTCAAGTTACTACCTCTGTATTTGTTTGTTGAAACTAAGAAATATCACAGGCTGGAAATTGCCCAGGACTTTTGTTAAGCTATTATTGCAGTATTTTCAGGGTGGGACTGAGGGAAAATAAGAAAAACGCAGTTAGTGAATTATATGTTGTTGTTGTTTTTTTAATTTTGGGTAAGGTAGGATTTTTAAAAAAGGGAACCGTCCTGGACTTATATGAAATTAATACGGCGGTATTTGCCTGGTGGGACAGGAAAATATTTAAAAAAAAGATTGAATAAATTAACCATTTTAGCTTATTTTTTGTAAATAAAACTGTACGAATATATTTTAGCCGTAAATTAATTACAATATTTTTTTCTGTTTATTTTCAGATCTGTGAATCACAGTGAAAATAGGACGACAATAAGGACAAAAATAACGTCGTTGGAAACATATGGTAAGACCAAGTATTTTCTTTCTGCCGATTTTAAAAGGATGAAACATACACACCATAAAAGGTAGCAAACACAAACACTAATTGTGGCAAATAAGCGTACGTTATTTAGAAAAGAAAGATTTTGTTTAAGCATGGCTAAAATTAAAAGCATGAGGGGGCGCACAATATTATGTGATACACCCTTGATACAAAATACGTAGGGGACCACGCTGGCTCAGTTGGTAGAGCACTTACCTTTGGTGCTAGAGGTTATGGAATCCATGCCTGCTGATACCACTTGGCGATGTGGTGAACAAGCACTGTAAGGGTAGATTTTGTTGCACTTTGTTTATTGCGCCAATTTATTTCAATATTATCCATACGGCCTGAGCCATAGTTACCTAAAGGCCTTAAAATAAATTTAAACAGAATACGTAACGTAGTTGGCGTTGACTGCGAGTACTTAAAGATAATTCTGTTTTATGAATTACTATTTTAAAAAAGAAAGAAATATTTTGTTTACGCATGACAAGAAAGAAAAGCATGTACGCGCGCAATAAGTACATTTTCAAAGACACTTGTTACAGAATACATAATCTAGATG
>JAGDQP010021102.1:0-32241 GCA_022664845.1 Lepisma saccharinum | reverse complement strand
ATGACAAACTGGATTGAATAAGTAATCTTTTCAAAGTGGTTTCTATTAGCCTGTCAGTTAGCAATTCATGCTAGTAGGTTTGACCCTCAAGGAGAAGGAAAGAAATTGCCTAAATGTGAACATTTGTAGAATCTTAAATTAGAGCCTTTTTTTTTTTAGATAAAGAAGACTGTGTACGAATGTTCAAAATTAATTGTGTAATATCAAGGCTTTCATAATTATATTATTTTCGTTCAATAGGTTATTCGAGTGGCCGTAGCTGCGGCAGTAGAGCGTTGACTTCACATTCGAAAAGTCGCGGGATCGATCTCAGCGGCCGGCCATCTTGACAGGTATTTCTCTAGTTATGCCAGGCAAATGCCGATATGGTACCTTAAAAGTATGTCCTGGCCTACTTCCTTCCTCAGCTGTATCCAGCCTGAGCTACATTTGCCTAAAGGCCAAAAATAAAATTGAAATCTGTCACTGTCATAGGCCATTCATTCAATTGAGTCTAATATAATAAACTACCAAAAGCCTATGAAAGAATATTTCATTCGCTCATTCGTCCACTTAATTGAGTGTAGTTTATGTACAGGCACGTGTCCAGAAATTGGTTTTGGAGGGTTCCGTACGAAATTTATGGCATGCAATTTTGCCACAAAATAATAGTAATTTCACCAAAATAATCTGAATTGAGAGGGCGTGGGGGGTCCGAACACCAGGACGTTTCTATAAACAAGATTTGTAGCAAGTTTGTCCTTGCAAGGCTGCAAACTTACTAGTTGATCGATGACAAACTTTACAGGCCAGTCTTGCTACAAATTTTAGAGGACAAACTTAATACAAACCTTGTTTTTTAAAAACGTCGGTAGATCAACATCGAGCCTGTAGCGAGAAAAGTTTTCAGTCTTCATGGTTCGATTTCCGGTGGGAGCTCCATTACATTGTAACGTTTCGATTGCTCATGCCCGGATCGCTGGTGTGGGTTGGTATCAGGGAGGAGGACATCCGGGCAAAACGAAAACCTGTGGGATGCACTAACATCATCTCTCACATAGGAAAATTAGCAGAGACAAACACAACAAGCGATTCGAACTCACGACCTTCCGATTTGTTTGTTGTCCGCCACTCCACCGTTACTCTACGATTCTTCTGCTGAACGGACATTTTGCTAACCCTTTTATGCTACGAAACCGTTTCTAGAATAAAAGCGTTTATGTAGACTTTAATTCGAAACTGGGAAGGCTTATATTGATCTTGTGTTATATTGAGTAGAGCTATGAAGAAGGCTGATTTGTGATTTTTCACAAGCGAGTCACTTCAAAAATATCATAATGACCTTTACTTTACTGTTCGGGTCGATGATATTTCTCAAACAAACTGGCTGCCAATTTCCCAGATAGTACGCTATTTTAAACCAAGTTTCGACTAGGTTTAATTTTTCCTTACAGTGATAAACGAACAGTGATGTCTCTTGTTGGATTGCTAACTGATACGCCGGGTTTCCCAGAAAAATGTTTTTTGAACTTCTTTTTTCGTACTTATAAAAATTTCCTTTCCTTTCCTTTCTTTTTATTTTTCAACATTTTACACAATTTTGAAAATTGTACTCATTTTCACAAATAACACAAAAAATTCATGTAAAAAGATTGTTGTTTTCTTTCATTGTACTCAATAGAAAGACCAGAATGCAACAGGTCATCGACCCAAGCAATAAAGTATATACATCATTATGGTTTTCCTGAAGAGGATCGCTTGCGAAAAATCTACTAAACAGGCTTCATAGCTCTGAAAGAGAATCAACGAGCTTTCACAGTTTCGAATTTCAGCACATATTAGTGTATTTACTTAATAAATTGTCTTCGTAACATAGAAGCACTAGTAAAATAACAAATAGTTATTAATGGCGCGACTGAACAGTCGGTAGAGTGACCGACTACCAACAAAACTTAAGATCGACGTTTCGAACCCCAGTGCAGACATCAGAATTTGTTTCCCCGCCACATGTTTGATGTTTAACAAGACAGGTTTGTAGCTAAGTTCGCATGTATCAACTAGAACGTTTGCTTCAAGATTCTAGCAAGTTTGCAGCAAAGCAATGCTAAGCTTCGTACAAACTTACTACAAGTTTTAGTACTATCTCGGTCCCTACGTAAATCTGAACTTCGAACGATGCCAGCAGCTAAGGTACCGGTAGTTTTAAACTTATGTAGTTTTAAGATATTCTTATAGAATCAGAAATTAAAATTTGGCAGTCAGTCGTTAATTATTCTGACACATTTAATAAAATACATCAAGGCATAGCGAGATAATGAGGTTCTATCTTAGTTATAATATCCACGAAATTTTAAAAGTATTTAATTTAAGACTACCTATTACACGTACTGTGTGAATAATACTAAACAATCAATAGATTAGTCTTCGGAATATTTTGTTACTATGGTTCTTAATTTAATCCTGTAGCTTGAGTAACTGTATACTAAAATTCGGTAAGCATGAAGAAGAACGATTTCTGCTCTTATCTTTGAAGCAGCTAGTCTTTGCAATAACAAGCATATTAATTAGTGCGGTTATTAATGGGAAAACTTGCTCTTTCAATCTTAATTAAATAAAAATGTATTCTAGTTTAAACACATTGGTGTAACGTACTAAGTAGAGTAAAAATGTATTTTTCCTTGAAGTTCCTATCTGAAAAATTTAATTCGCCTACTGAGCCTCTCCGTGTTTTCTTCATGTCGGTGCCTCTGCTATATATACATGCCCCAGAGGAAGTGGAAGTGGAAAGGTCCAAATGCAACTAAAAACGAAATAGACTACGTTTTATCGAGTAACAAAAAAATCTGCAACACATGTCTGTTCTGAACAGTTTCAAAATAAGTGAACATAGCATGGTGTCATGTAAACTGAAACTAAATATTAGACTTGAGAGAAAGAAGCTTATCAGAGGGAAACCGACAATTCTAGATCTGAAAAATCTAGGTAAACACAGACAGACATCAGTGGCGTCTCGTGGGCTTGAAAGGTGGTAGTTCACAACCAGTGATTCCGCCAGACCCTCTTTTCGGGGCTGCCACCCCCCCAAAATTATCGAGCTTATTCCAAGTATGAATTTTTACGGTAAAAAATAGTAGAAACCGTGCAAAACTCCAGTTACACCCTCCCAATTTTTATTTAAACCCCCCAAAACTGAAAATCCTGGCACAATCTCTGCTCCAAAGAGCAACGAAGAAAATACGAGAACAAGAAACACATCGTTCGATAGCTTGAAACCATTTCTCAATGTGCTAAATAGAAAATAGAACTTATTTACACTATATACTGAGTTAAGAAATGAAAAAGGAACTCCACATAAAAATAAGTAGTTGGACTGGTAAGGAATCATCTCGCTTTTTGAGGTATGCTGGTTCAAAAGCTCGACAGTGTAGCGACGAATGTATCTCAGAGCAGTTTTCCACAAAAGTATACAAATGAAAATTGTCTTTCACCGTAAATACATACACAAAATATTAATAATAATAAGAAGAAATTAAATATATCCTTCTTGCCTTTATTTGTATATATATGAAGTCCATTCTTCTGTTTTTCTGGGCAGCAAACTTATTTATAACTCTTTGGTTAAAGTCCTGCATTTTCCTTACCAACTGCTTTTCAATGGATAGCATTGCTGAGACGATCTTGTGTCATCGTATTTCTTAGAAAAGTCTTAATACGCTTTAATGTTGAAAAACATCTTTCTGCTTCTGAAGTGGACATCGGAATTGTTACCATGATTTTTAGGAGTTTCGTAGATTCTTGAAATGTATCCTGTAGATCATTTCTCAAAAAAAGTTTCAAAATCGGAATCGCACCTTTAGCATTTCGAAATTATTCTCTCTTATATATCACTACAAGTTCTGTACGAAGGAGTTTTCCATCAATCATCGGAAATGTCTCTACAACTTTTCTCAGCATAATGTAAGGGAAGGTATTTTGGTACGAAGGAAACATATCACAATCTAAAAGTTTAGCTGCTACCAAGTGATTAAAAAACTGAAAGCGATCCAGTGTTTGAACTAAAATGGTATCACACACTTCCTTAGCAGCAACATTTCTATTTTCTTCCCTTCGTCTCTTGCACGAAGAATCTCCTGCATCAACGTCCTCTTGATCTACTTTGTCTCGAACTTTTTGAATTTGATCTCGAAAGTGCTTCAAGTGACCGTGTACTTGTATCGCATCTGTGTTCACTCGCTGAAGCTGCTTAAAAAGTATTTCAACGTGTGGCATAATTTGATGAAAAACTGTCAACCAATACATAAAGGAGGGATCTTCTAACGTTCTAATAATACCATCAGCTTCTCGAAGAGCTATGCTGTCTATGTTTTTTAATTGCTTAATAGATTTCATACAGTCAATTAAATCCTCCCTTTTCTCAAATACGATATTGATTGTTCTGCTATTGTAGTTCCATCTTGATGGTACGCCGCGTGGTAGTCGCGCCTGAACTTCAGCATCTAGAACCTGGGATATTTTTGCTGAATGAGAGAAAAAGTGTAGTATACCTGAAAGATTCGCGAAAAATACTCTGACATCATAATTTTCGGACGCAGCTCGCTCAACGGCCAAATTTAGTTGGTGTGCATAACAGTGAAGAAAATATGCGTAGGGATACTGACGTCGGATTATGGCTTGCACACCATTAATTCGTCCGCTCATCACTGATGCTCCGTCGTAACTTTGTGCAATTAGTGTGTTAGGATTATTCTGTAAGTGTTCACGAAGCTTCGACAACAACTCATTACTTATTGTCTCTGCATCCTGCGCTGACAAATTCATAAAACCCCAAAATCTCTCTACGGGCTCCCCATCAATTTCGTAACGGTAAACTAAAACTAACTGCGCGTGTGCCGAAACATCTGTTGTTTCATCCGCTTGGACCGCAAGAAACTCGGCACTTTTTATTTCCTCTGCGATTTGTTCACGGCAAACTTGCAACATACAATTGAGTAACTCATTTTGCAAGGTTGCGGAGGTGCCCTTAAATACGGAAGCTTTGTCCAAATGTTCTTTCATTGCCGAATCAAGAGACTTTACAAAATCCACTAAACCAAGAAAAATGCCCGGATTTTCGGAGTCTTCAGATTCATTATGTCCGCGAAGAGCTAGTTCAAACGCTCCGCAAAATTTAATACAGTAAATAAGAAGAGAGAGTATGTGATGGTTTCTGTCAACAAGTTCGTTTTGACGCTTTATAGCAACATGATATCCGCGATCAAGCTGGGACAAGATATTTGGTGATCCTACACTCGCTAAATTCAACGTATTGTTTATGTGTTTTTGACAGTTTTCATGCGTTTTCACTTTCTCACTCAAATGCCCTAAATCTGTAACACCTGTTCGAGTCCACTGGGAATCCCCTTCAAACAACAGGCAGGGAAAACAAAACAATGCCATTGTTACGTCACATCCTGTAAGCCACTTGTGCTTTTTGTACCACTCACTTTTAAAAGTGCGACGATATGTACGAGCTTTACCTTTCACTTCCTGCTTCAGAGTTAGGTTCGGCTGATGAGGACCCAAAGTTTTAATTTCGAGTCTTTCAGATTCTGTCAACTTATTAAAAGACACCGATTGCAATTTATGAACCGAATTCATATTGATGGCAGTAACGTACTACGCACCAGTACACTAAACACACTGAAACAATACTGCTTCACTTCAACACAGCTTCACAACACACTTAATTCAAACGTGAAAAAAAACACTCATTCAAATCGGTGTTCAATATTATAAAATACCTCACTAAAGTAGGCAATGTTTTCTCTCTTCCTTATAAGGTACCTGAGGACTGGTGAACAGAAAATATATTACTCTACCTATTGCAGCACACAAAATTACGATATATCTCACAAAATAAAAGGAACTCACAATATCACTCTTCAGCTCTCGTATTTTGGCGCTTTTAGGTATGAGGGGGGTAGGAGTAGCCTCTTTGCCCTAAATTCCTTCCTTAAAGATAGTTAAGCGCAAAAGATTGAGAGTTTATTATGCAATGGAATGTGTTGAAAAATACATGTTTTATAAAATGCCTCCTTTTCTATTAATAAATCTTTAACGACGAAACCAACAAATCAGTTCAGAAAATCCCTTCAATCTCTCGCACGACACACTAAAAAAAGGTTATTTATAGTTTACGCAATGTTGCAAACTGCTTTATACTTTTCATTAGCTCTTCGTTTATTACTGATACAGGAACTCAAAAAAAATTATGTAGAGATGCAACATTATGTTATTTAAGCGTTTAATATATTTGTCCATAAACGATTTATTGTGTGTTTTGCGATTTTGGTATGTAATGAACGTTTATCCTTGCTTCTGCCAGAAGATTTGATTACATTTTAAACACGAGAACGGGTGGAAAAGTCAAGGAGAGCTAGCAACAGTGCTCACTCCTGTTCTTCTGCTATCTTCGTTCACTCTAGGATTGTGCACGCCGAGGTCCCTTATACACAATGTTATAAGTTAGGCCTAACGCCAGTTAAGCGCATATGGGGCAACGCGTTCACAAACGAAATGTGAACTGGAAACAAATTGGAGAGTAATAACAAATTGATAAACGAACTGTATACCTATGCCTCAGTGTAACAATTTAAAATGTGGGGTGTTTTTAAATCTTTCGATAAGAAACACAATCTGAAACGAAAATAATAATAATAATTCTAAAATAGTTGGCAGTTCACGTGCTCCTGTGAACGTTACTACGCGACGTCACTGACAGACATTCGAGGTAGAACTAAGCAACAGATTTAGCGCCTTGGCAGAGTTAGAGGATGAAGACACAGGGGGGAAAGATGATAGGGGAAAAAGTAAATGATTCCAGTTAAGTGATCTGACGGGACCGTAACACGAAATAAGGAGGAAATTATAAAAATATTGGAAAATTTCTACATAGAATTGTACTACTCCGAAGAAGAACTAGGAGATGCGGATTAAGAAGAAAATTCTGCAGAAGTCCCAGACGTAATAAAAAAAGAAGTGGATAATTACTGCGAGGGATGAAGAACGGAAAATAGTCAGGAGAAGATGAACTCACAGCAGAGATATTTATATGGCAAGGTAAAAAGACGAGAGAGGAAATTCTTAAATTATTTTCGATGTGCCTAAGGAAGAAAGAAATACCTTCAAGCTAGAATAATGCTGTTATTATTCTATTGTACAAGAAAGCTGACAAAGAACGCGTCCAAAGCTACAGACCAAGTAGTATATGTGAACTTTTTAGACCTAAAATGGCCGCCGTATTTTAAACTGTTTTTGAGCATATTTACTGGATGTAACAGGCTGTGGTTGCCATGGTGTATTGTAGAGGAGTAAGGGAAGGTACCCTAGAACTTAGAAGGTTGTATATGTAATAGTGGAGGAGAAACAATGAATTATTTTTTATTATTATTTTTTAATTATCATCCGTGATCCCGCAGTCACCATGTTGTTGCCCGACGCCATTTGCCCGTCGTAGCTTGCAAAAGCCGTAAAACGCGATATGATAGATTACATTTATTATAGATTTTTTAAAGGAATTAGGTTTATTTCTAGGAGGAGTTATTATTTTATTTTGACGGAGAGTGGTCGTACATTTATTGACAGCACAGACCGAACGTTTGCCCTTAGTTATATGTAGTTTTTCGCCTTACATCTGGCGATGTTCGTTGGATAGTATTTAACTCTGCGAATGCACAGAGTTGTTTTTGCAGCTCTTGTGATTGCAGGGATATTTGTTGTTTTGCACCTGTGGTGCTCGGGGACACGTGTTAGAGGATACCCCGGCTTTTCTTGGAATTTAAGTGTACAGGTGCTCTTTTAAAGCAGGTGTTTGCTAAATTGTTAAGCTCAACAATCTGTTTTCTGTTGTTGTTTTGCATCCGTCTGATGCTCAAAAGAAAACGCATGTGCTGAAAAGAATTTCCTTTATGTCTACAGCTTGATTGACAGCGGCGCCAGTTGAATTACATTTTTATTACTTTAAAAATATTTTATAGCTTTGCATCTTTTGATGCTCTAGACAAGATGGAACATGATTCTTTTTATATTCGTCGCATTTTTTTCTTTGTCTCTCTGTTCACAGGAATTTTTGTGTAATTGAAAAAAAATTGTATCATGTTATTCTTTGTCTTGTATTTTTTATACTAAGATAAAAGATGAAGATAATATGAATTGTATGAGTGGTAACGTTTTATAATTGAGAAAACATGCTAGAACATATGTTGCACAACATTGCGCAATATTTACCATTTAACTTAAGCTGCCTTCTGCTGCCTTCATTTTTCAACTTTTTATATTTTAAGTGTTGAACTTTTTAAAACTAATATATAATTATGAAATAATTAGATTTCTGTACATTCTACCCTTTTCTTTTCTTTCATGGTTTGTTTGAAATAAAAAACGGTTTTTACCTTTAAATGAAAAAAAACTTTAATTACATTTTCTTTTCGTTTTATAATATAATACAAGATATTTTACAATATCATCGTTTTTTGAAGATTCGTAGTAAGAAAACTAGAAATTACATTCTTTCCTCGCACGCTGAAACAAATAAATACAATGCAGAATAGTCCACAAAGAATAGATTCTTCATGCTGAATTTGAGCTTTATTCACATGATATAATTTGCAAATTTGTTTTTAAAATCTTCCAATTGGTTTACTAGGTCCATTTCCGAAGCTATCAAAATATTGACCCCGTCCATGTTTATTAATATATATGACAGTCCAGTGAGTTCCACGACAACTTGACGCACTTAAATTCACTATAAGTGCCGCCGGATATTCAACTTGTTTTTGTAAAGTGTCCACTGAATAAATACCAGTAAGCGTAGTTGCACCAGTACAGTTCTGAAGCACCATTTTTAAAATTTCGTCCCTCCACATCTGAATCACTTCCACTTATTGGTGTTGGTTCTGTTTTCAGGTAGAATAAAATATCATAGATGATAATAAGTTAAATAGTTTGCGTATACTGATGCTTCTCTTAAGGCACAACGAAAACTTATAAACTGATGAAGATGGCGAACACAACTTTGTGATATAAATGCTAAAGCTTTATATTTTGGACACTATATATCTTCCAATTTAATCCCTGTTTTTTGTAGGAGAGGCTCTAGGTAAATTTTTCGTACTTTGCCGTGAGTGAATACACTATCACTGTGCGATGTATACTTGGTAAGTATATGTATACTTGTAAGTATATATGTTTTTAACTTCCCTCTACTCAATTTCAACTTCTATCCACTCTAGACCAAATATATGCTGGCTTAAATAATCATTTGCATATCATAATCTTTCATATTGGAAAAGGAGGTTTAACTACCCAACTTTGAAAACCATTGGTATCTATATGAACTATCACTTCTTTGACTTTAAAATTATTTTCTTCTCTATAATCGAAGGCTGAAAAGTGTACGACAGCTCTCATGATCTTAAACTAAACTAATTTTTTCATGCTATTATCCGTATATACATTTCGATCCTTATCGATCTGTATTAGGGAATCAAATTGAGCGTAAATAATACATGAAATAGAATGTGCAAGATTTCGACTGGACCCCATCCGGAGATTAAAGTGAGAATCCTTAAAAACATCCCGTGTAGAATCATCCAAAGTGTTAGTAGGAGAAAGAACAAAAACATAAAGAGTATATCCATTAGGGTAATCAGAATATGTGACCGTATAACTTACAGTTTCATGAAATATACCAATTCCAGAGGATAGGTTGTGATAATTTTGAACTTATAGTTGATTAGCATAATCTGAAGTAAGAGGGGTGGGAGGAAAAATTGGAACCAACTTGTACTTGATATTAAAAGTTTCAAAGTGGAAAGGATTTTCATATTATTTTCCATTCAATGCAGTATTTGCAATAAAACCTATAATGAGACTCTGGAACATTTTCAAGAAATATATTTTCATGATTATAGGAATCAACATTTGTAGGAATAGTATGTACAGTGGACTGTTCACATCTGTAGACCTGTGAGATGGGTCTGAGCCAGTCCGCGGGGTGTAGAGGGAAGTACCCAAGCAATCAGCGACTTTCAGAGGGCAGTGTTGCCAGCAGCGTTCGTGTTTATCGAGATTTCATTATTGTAGGAGGAAATACCCGGCCAGAAACTTCTTGTAATTCCTTACAGAATACCTTTCTTCTCCTGCATACTGTAAATGTAAACAACCTTGTGTATGATACTATTATTTGTACCTTATCCCCTCACCAGTATTTTCGTATTTCCATTTAAACCTGGTTCTAAAATAACCTTGAGCCTAATGTTAATAATAGATTTTAAGTAGTTCATTATCAGGCAATAATGTTAGTTCATTATAAGGTAAAGATTCTTTCATTTTATAGACAATTACGGTTTAGCTATCGGAAGTTCTTTACTTAAAACATATATTTATGGCGTTTAGACATCTCTGACTTTGGACTCAAAAGTTATTTTTTTAAACTATCTGACTATTTTACACTGTAAAAGGAAATGTTTATTAAAATTACGGGGAAGAAAGTTTTTATCAGTGTACCGTGGAGCAATTCTTAGAAATGATCTATCAGCATGCTCATTTAATTTCAAAATCGAAATATTGATAGAAATATCTATCAATCTATCAACTTGCTACAAAAGAAACGAGCCTACTAGTCTTATTTCAAAACCGACATCTTCTTATTTCAAATTAAATAAGAATGTTTATATCTCATTTCTAAAAAAAATCTTTCTGGGTGCACAGACAAAAACTTATTTTCAATTTTAAGAAACTGTTATTACCGTTTACGAAAATGTTATTGTTTACCATTTCTACAGGGAATAATCACTTCTACATGCCAATACTTGAAAACTGGTGGAAAACAACAGACTCTGCAAAGTGTTTGCCAAATAGATGTCGGACCTCTTGAGTTTGTGTTCTGGATTTGGTTACCGTTAGAGCCCTTCAAAAAGAAACCAACAACGCAGCTCAAAACGTCATTTGTGGTCGCTTTCCTTTGCTCTTACCTCCCTATTTATTTGCATTTATTGTTTCCTGTAGTAGCTACTTTTTACCCGGTTGAAATTTGAACCATTTCAACCTGTCCGACCGAGACAATCTGTCTCATCATAAAGAAAACATGAAAAGTATACTGAATAGAGACCAAGACCTCTGACTCTTTTCTGATGATAAGAGCAATAAACGTCCCTCCGTGTGGTTCAATTTCAAGCGAATGCTATACTGTCGTCAAAGAAGAAGGCATATTTCTTGTTAATGCAGCTTCCCTGTTTTATTTTTTGTTCAGAAAAATGATTTGCTGCTACAAAGAATAGGACAACAATAATATATTGCTGGTACAGCAGGTACAATAAAAGAATGGTTTATTGCCTAGAACAGTCCCATCGCCTAATGCGCCAAAGCTTCTAGCAACTTTGTGCATATAAGAAGTGGTTCAGCGTTGAGATATTATTGTGATTGTGAAAGTGTCGTGCTAGAAGCTCTATAATTCAGTTTGCTTTGATGGCGACGCGTCAGAGTCCAATGCCACAACGTCAATGGATGCTTCATCATGACCATGCCTTGACTATCCATTCCATCAAAGATATATATATATATATATATATATATATATGTAAGTGGCCCTGGCTCAGTTGGTAGAGTGTTGGCTTCGCATTCTGAAAGTTCTGGGTTCGATGCCAGTTGGCACCTATCCTGAGTGCTTTTTCCGGGTTTTCTTCTCATACCATTCAAATGCTGGGATGGTACATTCAACTTAGGCCCTGGTCAATTCCTTCCCTCACATTTCACCTGCTGTATCCCGGTCTGAGCCATATATCACTAAAAGCCAGAAACAGATTCATTATCTGAATTTTATATGGGTGATATATATGGCGATGAGTTTTATATAATACATATTTCTGATTGTGGATTTGCCTGAACCTATAAAACTCATTGTCACATTCTTGTCTTTTGCATTTTGCGGTGGAGTGATTTGGCATGAAGGTTGCACCTCGCATCATAGGTAATATCCTAAATTTTGCATATGAGACTAATTAAAACGGAAGATCCCATTTGCCGATAGAAATGTGTCTGGATTACAAAGCGATTAAATTACATTTGTGTAAAACATGCAACTCTTCTTTTTCTAGGTTTTGCAGGTACGATTACCGGGACCTTCATCCTTAGCGCTCGTCATAAAATAAGCAGATACTGCTTAGGTTAATTTTGATGATTTGAAATGATACTAAAATATCAATAAATAACAACAGAATTGTGACAGTTAAATGTTTATACAGAAAAAATCATTTACAGTAAAATGAATATACCATCACTTCTCGTAACTATTACTGCAAGAGAGATAGAAAGCTCGGCGATACTGTCTTACTTTTCATTAAATGCTACTGGCAACCTAGTCACCAGCTACTAAAATAAACTGCCTATTCGATACTGAATAGTGTCTTCCTACCCCTCATTAAGCTGCGACTCCGCCCTCGCGTATACAGATGTCAGCAGTCCACAGTACTCCCGTTTCAACTCTAGTCAGGAGTAATTTCGCAGTATCATAAGTCATAAAACTGTTCAATTGTAAAGTTAATCAGCAGAAATTTTAATTCAGCGAACTCTTCCAGCTTAACATTGAATGTAGAAGTAAGCAGAATGCATCTTTACTAGGACTTAATTTTATACGAAAATTTACTTTATTTGTAATGACTCGATTTGATCCAGAAATATCTGTATGAATTTGTCCATACATATCAATGAATGAGCTACCAGCAACAAGCGATTTTCGTTTAATAACCAGCATTATTTTCATTGAGATTATTAAAATGCCCTGCAGTATTTTATACCATAAACCACTGGTTAATTGAGTTTTGCTTACATCTTAAGAATAATTAAGCAAAGTTTCATAGTATGCTCTAAATGGGTACGTAGCAAAAGAATTTGAAGAAGAAATAATTTTATCATTTAAAAAAACATCCACTTGGCTAAAAAGTTAATGTAAATTGTTATTCACTGGCCCTACGTTATCTGCCAAAACGGCTGGTGGATCTGCTGCTGCTACTTGTAAATTCCCAATTTCCGCTTAATACTTTACAGTTAACATAAAGATAAATATGTGCAGGAAGAATATATTCAGCAGTATCTCCAGACACAAGAATTTCTATAGGTCCATCAGAAGAAAGCGATGAAACTGATCGATTCTCTACCATTCGAGATGATTCGATAGCAGTTTTTGTTATAGGGACAGAAACTAAATCGAATTCATTCGTACAGAATTCATGACTTTTTGTTGTAAGAAACTACATTTTTAATTAAAAATATCTTTATTCTTACTTTTGTTGCAAACATATCGTGTTTTTAAACTTGGTGGTGCAATACACACGGAAGTGTTACGTTTAGGTGTCTTTCTTCTATCACTACCAATAAGCAACTGACTGAGTACTTTCAGCTTTAGTTCTTAAAGATAAACCTGCTTCGCGAACTCGTGCTTTTAAAGATTACTTAATAGGACGGTTTTCAAACATATCACCAGCAACTTGAATTCCCGTTTGGAAAACTTGTCGTCCTACTGCTTGTGCTCATTGTTTAGTGAATGACATAGCAAACTGAAACAGGAAAATTTCGGCCTACATGATCCTTTAGTAGTATTTCTACTGTATCAAATGAAAGTTTTTCAAGTGGAAAATAATGTACATTCTGAAAAGTTATAGTTTGTGCCGTCCCTTGATGATTATAGCTCATACCTACAATTCGTAAAAGCTGTAAAGTTAATTTGTATATTCGTACAAATTTAGCTTGAATAATATATGTATAAACAAATACTCGATGAGGATATCCAATGTCTAAACATGGCACGGAAACGTTTAGGAATACGACTATCTTTTAAAATATTAATATTAAGTTCAAAACCTAATTGTAATGCTAAAACGGATATCTACGTAAAGATTTTATACTGTCATCAACGTTTACAGTGACAATGTTTGAATATTAAACTTTTATACTTGAATTTATTTTATTCAATTCATCTAACAACTGTTGAACAGGGCCCTGTGCTATTTTATGTTTTACATTATCATACCATATTATATACTGACCAGTAATAACATTATGACACGTTAAGAGAATATGAATTTCACTTAATCCTATAATCCACGATTCATGTAAAAACTATCTTCACTACTTTCAGAAATCATTTTCTTTTAAAATGTAGTGTTACGCTTGAAGTTCCAAATTGAAATGGCAACTTTTCCCCAAGCACGTCTTTTAAGTCTACTTGAAGAGTATCAAGATATATCTTTTCATTTTATCATATTGTGGACAATCAAAAATAAAAGATTTAATTTTCCCAAATGATATTCTTGAATTCTAATCTTTCGAATTTGTTTTCCATAAACAGGTTAATCATTTACAATATCAATACAAACATATATTTCTGAAGGAATAAGATAATCAAGGTTTGTGTGAAAAGGTGCTGGAACATTTAGAAACTTTGGTTTCTTTTTCGGATTCATCGGATAAAAGTGAATTATGCACTTTAGAATCATTACTAAATCCTAAAATATTTTGCAAACCATGATTCATCGCAAAAAGATATTTACGTTTAGGAATTTTCGTATAAAAAATATAAACTTTATCTTTAGCTTCCTCAGATTTAATAACTATAGGATTTTTTCCATTACTACAGGATCATCATTGATCATTCGTTCAACACTAAATTATCATTAAACTTTTTATTACGAATAATACTCTCATCAAATACTTATAAATTTTATTTTTCCTCATACTCTTTTCTCGTTTGTTTACGTAAACTCGTACGAATAGTATCTAAAATCGTATGTATTGATTGATAATATTCGGCTGGTAATTTTATATTATATTCTACAATATTTTATCCCTTAATTGAAAAATAAGATGTTCTTCTTTTTTAATTTTATAAAAACTTCATGGAATAGAAAGTCTACTTAAACCTACCACCCAATTTTCCGTTAAATGAATTGACGCACACAATTTAAACTGATTTCCCAAATTTTAAAAGTGTGTTTAATATTCCCAGTCTGAATTTCCCTCTCCTTATACGAATAATTTTAGGCCCTAATCCAATGAAAATATCTCCCACCCCTCTTTGACTTCATTAGTTAAATCTCCTAAGTAGTTTCCTGTAGGAAGCAATGGAGGTTGATTTCTCTTTTGTCTGTGGAGGATAGAATCTATCTGAGTAGATAGCATTTTCTATTCCCACTTTTGCCAGTAAACCACATAATTTCAATCTAGTCCATGATGAAATAAAGACTGAAAGAATAACATTGGTGAAGGCATTAGGAGTATTAACATTTTCTAAATCCCTGTATGTTACTAACAAGGTATTTTCTCCGATCAGATGTAATTTTGTACTTCAAAGTGATGTGTGCCGAGAATATCCAAGAACGACTTAGCATCATTAACTACCCTGGTCTGTGTTAAATAAGTTCTCTGTTCCCACTTTCCAAAGAGAATTTCAAAGGTTTTGCGATATAACGCAAACCAGGATTTTCACTAATCCTATCAGGGTTGAGTTATATACCTTCAGGCTCAGCATACCCCTCAATATACTTTTGCTTTATCTCCTAACTAGTACACTGAGTTGGAAAACCAGAAGCTTTCTGTTTCATCTGCAAGAAGTTATTAACATAATCTTCAAATAACCTCTTTCATTTTGAACTCAGAAATGTAATAACTATCAAGTACGGTATACTTTTGTACCGGTGAAACAGCGTTGGTCCACAGTATAGTCACATTCTCCACTATTCTTTCCTCCATACAAGTACGACAGAGGCCGAATACGAGGCGTCCATTCGCATTGTATGGAAGCAATGGAATAGCAAGTTCTTCAAGAGGAAGAACCTTTCACGAAACAAATGCATGAATGTTTTCGGGTTTAGTACAAGCTTTCCATCGATAAATATTAGGCTTACCAATACGGAGAGGTCTGTTTTAATGACATATGGATATAAACTGCATATACCTACGTATCGAATGATTTCGTTTTCACGACATTCATAAAGGGATCTCAAACTTCTGTCCTACCTCCCTTGAAATAGTCTTTAGTCACTAATCCACCTTCAGTATTTTTGCAGTGTACGTTAATAAATGGCTGAATACGTGGAGTTACCTGCACCTGTCGATTCCAAACACATTCATAGATTTCTACAAGCTTTAGACCACAACTTTCTAGAGATTTATTTCTCCTCAATTTCGCAAAATCTCGGTTATTTAATGTTTCGCCATTCCTATTATTGAGACGCACGTGGCAACCTGTCTTAATACATGAATGATCATGTCAAAAACATCCATAAGATTTATATGTAGTTTAAATTTTCGTGCTCGTCAATTTACAAATTTCGATCACTTTGTAAGTTTAGTCAAACATAATTATGAAAAGAAAATCATTAGTAATACTAATGGTACCTACAGGAAGCCAGTATTGAAGATTAATTCCTTACAAGAAACTAAAACACACGCAAGTAAACATAAATTTCATAATGAATTCGAAACGCTTCCTTTCGTCTATAAAGGAAGACTCAAGAACTGTTCATTTCTCTTTCGTCCCCTTCCTTCATCCTGCAACTATCCTGCTTTGAGGTCCCAGCAAAGCTGGGAAAAATTATTTTGTGAATAGTTTATTAATCCATCGTGAAACGATGGTCTATAGTCGTTTTAAGGAAATGGTTTGGTTCTATGGTTTTGTGATACCTAAATGATCTAGTCAGATAAGGAATATTCGATTTCATTTTGGAATTCCTGATATAAATACTTTTGAAATTCAGGAAATTCATTGTTAATTCTGGATGATTTTATGACTGAAATTAATGCCGATATTTCCAATTTTTTACAAAATTTGCACATAATAAGAATCTCAGTGTAATTTGTATATCTCAAAATGTATTTCCCAAAGGAAAATATGCACATTACATTACATTAAACGCCCATTATATCATTGCGTTTAAGAATCCTAGAGATAAGTAACGAATACAATATTTAGCAAGGCAAGTTATGCCGCAATATAGTAAAGATATAATTCAAGTGTTTCAAAATGCTACTGCAGAACCTCATTCATATTTACTTTTCGATTTAATTCAGTCTATATCGGATGCTTTACGTCTACGTACAAATATATTTCCAGATGAAACCATCCACATCTATGCACATGTGAAAGGCATGAATAAACAATTCAGGTCTACCAATTAGTTCAGAATACAGCTGGTGGTGTTACTCGAACTATTGCACAAGTATGTAAAAATGTTTTAAATGGTCACTTTAAACTCTCTATCTCCTCGTCAGTAGCAAACGTTCCGTCGACATAAAAAGACATTAGGTGCACTCTCTCTCTGAAACGATCAAGTTTAACAAAGAAACGCAAACTATTAATGCAAAAAGGTGGTGCTTTCCTGCCTTTATTATTAGCTCCAATCTTAAGTCCAGTAGCTGGAAGTGTGATTAATCGTTAAGATTTCTTCACAATTTCAAAAAGTTATACTGATTCCAGGAAACGCTGTTGCGCAAACGTATTTCACTGTCAAGTCTGTAAAGTCGCACCAAATACTTTTGGATTATGAAATGGATGAAATTTTAAAACGAATTGATCTTTCTACAGATGAAAAATGGAAAATGTATCAGCAAGGATTACATCGTGATTTAGAATATACCCCACAGTCTCAAAAACAAAATGTTTTACCTGTTTACAATTCTGAATCTTCAAATATGTTACCCATTATTCAATATATTATTAGTTCAGTGCCAAATCATTTGCTAAAAGACTCAAGTATTATTAAATCTTCTAATCGTATCAGTTCATAGATAAAAAAGTAATTTCGTATTCAATTATTGATATTATCAATGATGTGGTAAGAACTCGAAAGACTGTTAGAAATCAAGTTCCATTAAATATATTAAGAAATTATCAGTTAATATTCCCTTAGAATTAATTAATTTTCAATTTGGCGCAGGTTCTACTAAAATAGTAAAGCAGAAGAATAGTGTTAATAAAATAGTAAAAAGAAGAAGAATTCTAGTAAAGTACTAGTAAAGAAAAGAAAAATACCATTAAGGAATAAAGTAACGTTTCTCATCATTATTTAAAAAATAAAGAATACAAGTTTTAAATATGTCACTTCATAAATTTTTTATGCATATGCATCTCCAAATTAAAAAAAAAATGGTCTCTCTCAGAAAAAAGTAAGAAAGTGGTTAGCTTCACAAAATACATACACTTTACATACTCCTGCACGTAAACATTGTCCCCGTAAAAATATTATATCGATGTACCTAATAAACTAGTACAGATGGATTTAGCGGATACGCAAAACGTATCAAAATATAATGATGGATAAAAATATATTTTATGTAGCATTGATGATTTTAGTCGATATGCAGTTTGTATTCCCGTTAAAAATAAAACGGTTCCTGTCGTGGCAAAAGCAATAGTATCAATATTCAGTATAAGAAAATTACCTTTACTTCATGGTCAAACTGATTTGGGAACAGAATTTTAAAAATAGCATGTAAAAGGTGTTTTTCAAAAATATCAAGTGAATCATTATAGTCTACATTCTGAAATCAAAGCTGCTTTCATAGAACGTTATATTCGTACTTTGAAAGAAAAATATATAGATACTTTACTGCTGAAAATATTTATCGTTATATTGATATTTTGCAAAATCTTGTAGAAAGTTATAATCATACGAAACATACTTTCATTCATTATGCACAAGTACAAGTAAATAATTCTAAAGTTAATGAAATTTGGGAGAGATAATATGGGCATGAAAGAAAGCTAAGCAGAAATGTAAATTTGAGGCTGGAGATTTATTCGAGTAAATATCAACATAAATTAGGAAAAAGATATTAACCGAAATGGTCTTTTAAAATATTTTTAGAGGATCAGTGTATTAAAAACAATCGAATTAGTTATAAAATTCGAGATTGGAATGTTGAACTTATAACAGGTTCATTTTATCATCAGGAATTACATAAAGTATTTGTAGGGAAACAAAACTTATTTGATTGAAAAAGTATTAAAACGTAAAAAAGGTTGGATTTATGTGAAACGGTTAGGTTATCCTGCTTCTATGAATAGTTGAGTTGAACAAAAATCTGTTCAGTCGTAAAAATGCTGTCTCAAGAACAAGCCGATTAGTTTTATGTTACCTTACTATCTAATGTTTGCAATAATATTTTTGAAAATAAAACAAGTTCGTATACTACGAAACTTTGTCAGCCGATTCATTTAATGGGAAATTGGTTGCTAGGTTTAACTTGAAAAGAAATATGTTGACACTCTTCAAGTAGACATAAATGATGTTCACCGGATGAAGTTGCCATTTGAATCTCGAACGTCAAGCGTGACAATGCGATTTAAAAGAATTTGATTTCTCAAAGTACTGTTTTACATTATACCTACTTCTAACGGGAGTATTCAAAAGTTTTCTAATAATAGTCCAACACATTTTTTCAATATTCTTAGTAATCGAATACATTTAAATGAATCGTGGATGGTAGGATTAAGTAAAAATTCATATTCTCTTAACGTGTCATAATGTTATTACTGGTCAATATATAATATGGCATGATAATGTAAAGCATAAAATAGCACAAGGCCCTGTTCAACAGTTGTTAGATGAATTGAATAAAATAAATTCACGTATATAATTTGAATATTCAAACATTATCACTGTAAACGTTGATGACAGTATAAAATCTTTACGTTGATATCCGTATTAGCATTACAATTAGGTTTTGAACCTAAT
This sequence comes from Lepisma saccharinum, assembly GCA_022664845.1. Taxonomy (NCBI): domain Eukaryota; kingdom Metazoa; phylum Arthropoda; class Insecta; order Zygentoma; family Lepismatidae; genus Lepisma; species Lepisma saccharinum. Next base: position 12,493 of record JAGDQP010021102.1, on the reverse strand, counting down.
ATTAATATTTTAAGATAGTCGTATTCCTAAACAGCCATTTTTAGACATTGGATATCCTCATCGAGTATTTGTTTATACAGATATTATTCAAGCTCAATTTGTAGGTGATACAGAAGCACCTCTTTTACGAATTGTAGGTATCAGCCATAATCATCAAGGGAAGGTACAAACCATAACATTTCGGAATATACATTATGTTCCACTTGAAAAATTTTCATTTGATACTGTAGAAATACTAAAGGACCATGCAGGCCGAAATTTACCTGTTTCAATTTGCTATGTCATTCACTAAACAAGGAGCAAAAGCAGTAGGACGACAAGCTTTCCAAACGGGAATTCAAGTTACTGGTGATATGCTTGAAAACAGTCCTATTAAGTAATCTTTAAAAGCACGAGTTCGCGAAGCAGGTTCATTTTTAAGAACTAAAGCTGAAAGTAAAGTCAGTCAGTTGCTTAGTTGTAGTGGTAGAAAGACACCTAAACGTAACGCTTCCGTGCGTATTGCACCACCAAGTTTAAAAACACGATGTGTTTGCAACAAAAGTGTAAGAATAAAGATATTTTAATTAAAAATGTCGTTTCTTACAACTAAAAGTAATGAATGCTGTACGAATGAATTCGATTTAGTTTCGGTCCTTATAACAAACTGCTATCGAATCATCTGGAATGGTAGAGAATCGATCGATTTCATCGCTTTCTTCTGATGGACCTATAGAAATTCTTGTGTCTGGAGATACTGCTGAATATATTCTTCCTGTTCATATTTATCTTTATGTTAAGTGTAAAGTATTAAGGGGAAATTTAGATAATTTACAAGTAGCAGAAGCAGGGCCACCAGCCGTTTTGGCAGATAACGTAGTGCCAGTGAATAACTATTTACATTAACTTTTTAGCCAAGTGGATGTTTCTTTAAATGATAAAATTATTTCTTATTCAAATGCTACGTACCCATTTAGAGCATACTATGAAACTTTGCTTAATTATTCTTAAGATGTAATCAAAACTCAATTACCCAGTGGTTTATTGTATAAGGATACTGCAGGGCATTTTAATAATCTCAATGAAAATAATGCTGGTTATTATAAACAAAAATCGTTTGTTGCTGGTAGCGCATTCATTGATATGTATGGACGAATTCATACATATATTACTGGATCAATTCGAGTTCTTTCAAATAAAGTCAATGTAGTGTGTTGCATTTCCATGCTCTGAGTTACGATTTGCGCGTGCGCAGTTTTCATGCTCTTTCTAGGAATTTCTGGGACGTTCGTTTTCCTTTTATTCTTCTCTTGGTACATGTGAGAACATGAACTTCCTTTACACGTTCATTGACCTTTCATTTTTGTCTTAGAACATGCTAGAACATAATTTTCTGGAACTTCGAAAGAAAATAGGATGGTTTTCGTGAACATTCTGTGAAATCGGTCATCAGCTTACTATAAATTGATTGCCTTAGTTGTGCTTTAGCTCTCGTAGTAAGCGATGGACCTTTACTGGAGAATGCAGCTTCCTTTTTCGGATCTTCCTCAAGCCTTGAAGTTGAGTTTTATTCAGATAGCGAAGAATATTCTATTCGCAGTCATAGTGTTCAGCAAAATGGAGAAGTTTCATCTACCTTCTGTAATTGTGCGAATTTTAATATTGACGATGTGTGTATAATGGAATCCATTGAAAACTGGGAATTTAAGAAAAACAGTTTTTTAGTTTGTGGCGAGTATTTTTATAATGTGCGTAATCTATGGTTACATCGATGTCTTACACGTTCTGCAGATGAAGAAAACGTAATGGGGAGAAGAACATATAAAGTGATCATGGATGCTTTGAATTTTGATCATATTTATCATGTGTATTTGTTAAATCATCCAGATTTTGATACTGTTGAAATAATTGAATATTTCCTTCAAAATACTGTTACTGAAATTGGTTGAAGTGAAAAATAAACTGATGGAAAAAGACATTAATTGTGAACCGGACAGTGAGCGGGAGTGAATGTTTGTGCTAAAGAATTTTAAGAATGTGAATGTGTCATGTAAGTAATTGTGAAAAGATACCATTGAACTTAATCTGCCTTCATTTTGTAAAATAATTTTCAGAAAACTAAGAAAATAAATTTATTTGTATACTCTATACCTTTTCTTGTTTCCTTTTCAAGGATTTATTAAATAAAAGATTTGGATTTATTTTATTTTAAAACTTTATTCTCGTGTTTTTTTTGTTTTATAATAGTTTTTTACAAGTGATTTTACGATTTCATCATTCTCTCGATGATTCTTAGTATGAAAATAAGAAATTACATTTTTTCCTCGCACATTGAAATAAATAAAAACAATATAGAATAAACCACAGCGAATAGATTTCTCGTCTTGAATTTTAATTTTATAATCACGATATACTTTGCAATTTCGCTTTAAAAATTTAACAATTGGTTTTGTAGGTTCATTGCCGAAACTATCAAAGTATTTACCTCGTTCATTTTTATCAATATAAATAGCATTCCAGTTAGTTCCAGGTAAACTTGACGCACTTAAATTAAGTATCAGTGGCGCCGGATGTTGAATTTGTTTAGGTAAAGTGTCCACTGAATATATTCCAGTAAGTGTTGTTGCACTTGTACAGCTTTGAAGCATAATTGTTAAAAGCTGATTATTCCACATCTGAATCACTTTCACTAATTGGCGTTGGTTTATACACGGTTCTGTTTTCAGGTAGAATAAAAGTATGTAATTGATAATAACTTAAATCTTTGCAGATATTGAAGCTTCTTTTAAGGCACAACGGAAATTTATAAACTGATGGAAATGATGAGCACAACTTTGCGATGGAAATGCTAATGCATTATATTTTAGACACTGAATATCTCCTAAATTATTCACTGTTCTTTGTAGAAGGGGATCGAGAAAAACCTGCCTTCTTTTCCCGTGCTTGTAAACATTGACACTGTGAGAGGTATAGCTTGAAAGTATGTTTTTAAGTTCCCCACATTCAACTTCACCCTCTATCCATTCTAAGCCGAATATATGCTGCCTTAAATAATCATTTTTATAACTTTAACTAGGAATAAGTTTTGATAATGGAAAAGGAGGTTTAAATATCCATGATTGAAAACTATTTGTATCTATATGAACCATAGCTAATTCTTTCACAATGTAATTATTTTCCTCATTATCATCGAGTGCTGAAAATTGTACGACTGTCCTCATGGTATATCTCAAACTAAATTAAATTTTACATGGTATGATCCCTATATACATTTTGATCTTTATCGATTTCTATAAGAGAATCAAATTGAGCGTAAATTATACATAAATGGAATTTGCTGGTCCTTGACGGAATCCTATTTTGAGCTTAGCGGGAGAATCCTTAATAACGACCGATGTAGAATCACCTAAAGTAATAGTAGGATAAAGAATAAAAGCATAAAGCGTATATCCATTGAGGTAATCAGAATATGTGACCGTATAACTTATATTTTCGTGAAATATAACAGTTCCAGAGAACAGGGTGTGATAAATTCGAACGTATAGGTGACTTGCATAATCTAGCGTAAGAGGAGTTGCAGGGAAAGATTGGAAACCAACTTGTATTTGCAACTTGTAATGGTTTCTCATGGTATTTCCCATTGAACGCAGTGTTTACAATAAAACCTATAACGACACTATTGGGTACATTTCCAAGAAATATATTATCAAGATTATATGATGTGATATCAGCAGGAATAGTATGTACTCTTGTTTCAACTCTAGTTAATGGTAATTTTGCAGTATCATGACTCATAAGAGTGTTTTATTGTAAAGCTAAATCTGCAGAAATATTAAGTCAAAGAACATAACGACAAGGTTCCATATTATAGTATGCGAGTTCAGAATACAGTGTGGTCAACCTAAGAAAGTTATGGCGAAAGTGCAGATAATTCTTTACTTCCCCTCGTATATTATATGAAGTCATTCACATGAACCATGAGTGTATGTTGAAAGTAGGCGTTAATACAATAAGCAACCTATGGTTAGGTACATGCGTTCCGTTCCCGTTAAGAGGGCTCCTCGCTCCAACCCCCACATTTTTAATATTTTTCAAAATATTTCAAAAACTAAGAGCATTATCAAAAATGTAAGAACATAGCGTACTAGAACTTACAAATTACTATGAAATACAATAGACAGCGATCTCGAAATCTTGTCCATTAATTAGTACTGAGACTTTAATTAAATAATTAGATCATAATCTTTGAAAATGTATCACTCATCAATGGACAAAACCTCGAGATCGCTGTCCATTGTATTTGATAGTAATTTGTAAGCTCTAGTGCGCTATGTTCTTACATTTTTGATAGTGCTCTTAGTTTTTGAAATATTTTGAAAAATGTTTTAAAAGGGGGGTTGGAGCGAGGAGCCCTCTTAAGTTTACGACTAAGTTTTTCCAGGATTTCTCCCACTTTCACCAATCAAATGTCGGGATGATACTGTAAATAAGACCCTGGCGGTTACTTTCTCATCCTCCCCCTACCCTATCTCGGCCTGAGCCAAAGATGGATATAGGCCATAAATAAATTTTATAAACTAACAAGGCTTTTTAGAGAAAAAAATTAACTTAATTATACTCTGTTTCACATACAAAGGTGACTCAAAGAACACTTGCTACAGCTGGTCAATCATGAGAATTTAAGTTTATTTATGGTCTTTAGGTTTAGGCTAGGCTAGGGTCTGAGAGAGAATGTTGGAATGTAGAAGGCTAGGGCCTAGTTTGTACGTACCATGTTGAGACTTGCCTGATGTGACAGGAGAAACCCTGGAAAAGCCTTAATCAAGATCATTCCCAAGACTTTTCATTTTCTAAGCCAACGCTTTACCATTGAGCTACGGCCAATCTGTTAACATTATCAAAAGAAACAAAGATTTGTAATTTACTATAGGCCACTTCGTTATAACACATTATATAATGTTGAAACGTATTGACATTTAACGTCGTTAAGTTTAGCGTAAAGTAGCTTTCCCTCAAGGTGCAAGTGGCGGTGTAAAGCACTCTGGGGCCCTGCGCAAGTGAACTTGATTGAGGCCCGTTCGCGAACACAATCGTAAGCGCACACTGTTACTATTGGTAGGAATATCTTCTGTATTCCGAGCCACGCGGGAAAGCTGGCGGCCCTACGGGGTCTCAGTTGCGAAGATACCGTCTCATTCACTCGCCGTAACCTATACAGGAGAATTGTTATTCAAATTGTGCGGAGTCATGCTTAACAACCATTACAGTCAAACGTGCAAGAATGAGTCCCGAGACGACATAGGTATTCCGTTACCGACAACCATCGATTTGCCCCATTAATTGACCTTAACAAGCGATTATTCATTTGTGTCGGCGACTGACGGTGGCCCTTCGCCCTTGCATCGACACTGGATAGCACTACCTTCTTATGCCCCTAATGTATTTTTGTTATTGTTGTTGTTGAACGAAATTGAAACTCTGCTCGTATAAATTCAAGTCTAGAGTGTTCAAATTTTCAGGGAGGAAAGTTCATAACCATGGACGTAAGAATATAATAGGACTAATAACAAGCAATTCAATGTTATAAAAATGGGAGTGCAGTTTGCCATTCCAACATGGCGGATCGCGCATACTTCCTGGAAAGGAAACAGACGATATTGTGAATATGCAAATAAATTTTAATTATCTAAATTTGTCCTTAACTACTAATTATTATAAAATAAGTGTTAATGCAATACACTTCCTTCTCAAGAGCAGTGATCATTCAAATCTTGAAACCTGATATTATTTCACTATTATTATGGAAGAAAAAACTTAAATATTGCTTATCTGTTTATTCTCACGTACACGTAACTCTTGGTCGGCTTCATCAGACGTAACCTTCACATACTTTAAATTATTTCACATAAATTTAAAATTTGTAATTAAAAGTGGTTCAATTAACATTAATTCTTATGGCCAGTTGTAATGTTTGGTTCAATTCAACATGGCGGCAAGGCGCACGTCCGGCCCATAAATTCTGGCATGTTACTAATCCTATTATATTCTTACCTCCATGTTCACAACCATTTCAAGAGTTCTATCCATGTCGATTTTTCTTTCTTGTCCACTGTTGAAAAAGCTTCATTGTTATAGGTTTCAATCAATGAACAAAGAAAACGACATTCTTGAAATGGTCATGAACTTTCTTCTCTGAGAGTCTGAACTCTCTAGGCTTGAATTTGTACGAATATTATTACTGACACTAGAATTTCATGCAACGAAAAAATACGATAGCGACGTAAGAAGATAGTGCTTTCATCTACGTTTAGAGAAGGTTACTTGTACTAACCTTATCGTAATGACCAGCGTGTGTAGCTAAACACGTGGACATTGCATAAACAATAACACACAAGTTTATAGGACAAACATGTGGTTATGCAAGTAAGCAGATAATACACACACATTGGAGCAGACGACGATCAACTCCTCAAACTAGCACCAGATGGAGCGAATAACGGAAGACAGAGGGAGCTGGAGTCAAGTAGGAGAAGCAAGAGGAACCACCCCTACATTCACCTTTAAAAAGGACCTGCACAGAGCAAGAGCCATCACTCATTTCCCCTGGGTGGTCAGCTCCTCTCCTTCAACCGTTCGCAGTTTGCTAAGAAACTGGAACATCCTAGTACGTAGTTCGCTAAGGAACTGGTACTATCCCGCACAGGTAGTTCGCTAAGGAACTGGTGTGCATTCTCACACATAAGTCCTAATTCGACCTGTACGTAGTTCGCCAAGGAACTGGTACAAACACCCGACACGCAATTCGCTAAGGAATTGGTGTCATCCGCACACGTAGTTCGCTAAGGAACTGGTGTGTACTCTCACCTTAAACATTCTCCGTACGTAGTTCGCTAAGGAACTAGTACAACTCCCCGACACGCAGCTCGCTAAGGAACTGGTGTCATCCTACTTTCCAGAATCTCTAACTGATCACTATTAGATAAGGCATCTTTAATCATTGGAATCAGATAATTGTAAACTGTGTTCTTCGGGACGGTAATTTTGTTAACATTGTTCTTATATGTAAATAAAGGGTTGAAGGCTATAAACCAATCCCGTATATCTTTGCTTCTACCTAATCAAAACTGAAAGGAACATTACGTTATTGTTCCTTTCGTGACCACCAATCAAGAAATCATGTTACAAAAAAGAAGCTTAAGCAGTGGAAATAAGAGATTATTTACGTTCCTTTACGTAATTTCAATTTAGCGGTATGTAATACACCGTTCCTTCCTTCTAGTTTAAAACGATAGTAATACTGTTGATTTTTATCTAATTTCCCAGTGAAATCTCTCTTCATTCATAAAAACCAACCGATTTTATTTTTAATTACGTACATATGTCAAAAATGAAAAGGAAGTATGTTTTAGAGCCGATTTAGTATTCGCGTGAGAGAGCAACGGGAAAGAGATTGCAATTACCTAACTGTATTTGAACCTATTGTGTGAGTGAGTTTCTTCTGAGATTTCTTTGTTAATTAAATATAATTTCTTAACAAGATAATATATGTTCATCAGAAAATACTAATCTGTTTCCTACAAGTAATTAATTAATTAATAGCGTACGAGAAAAAAGAAAATGGAGTTTATATCAAATAAGGGTTTCAAGAGAAAGCACGCTCCTTTCTAAACAAAGTGGAATGTTCATATGAATGGGTTTGTGCAGACAAAATGAAACGAACTGTACTCTTTCAAATTACCTAAAAACTGAAAAGAATTTTAAGTGAATATCGAAGTAGTTATATTATTATCTACAGCTTCCAAGTTCAAATCCCAATACTTACTTTCGTCTCGGTTCCGGATAAAATGGTTGTGCAACATAGGTTTTGTGGGTTTATGAATGAATGTTTTATTATAGACAAAACAAAGGGGGACCCCGTATAAAATCAAATGATCTTTAAAGTTTTCCCTACCCTTTCAGACCATGAGTTCAACAGCGTTTGGCTAATTTCTGTCTGACTTGTAGTTACTGATATTTGGGGGGACAAATGGAGAATACTAAACGATTGAAAAGGAACTTACGAATCTTAATATTTCCCAATCCTTTTAGACTATGAGGAATCCAACGGTATATGGCTCATCTCTATCTGATTTGTAGTTGCTGAAATCTAAATGGAGTCGGACAGACTGACAGGACAATCTGTACACACTAATGGTCAGTTCTACAATCGATCGCTCAACTTCTAGTCAGCGTTAAGTTGAAGCCTAATCCGATTTTGGCCAATGAGAGTACGTAAAATGAAAGATGGCCTCAACTTAGCGTTGACAAGAAGTTTAGCGGTCGATTGTCGAACTGACCCTAAATCATTTTTCGCTTCAATGTCACATGAAACACAATACGCGAATTCGTAACTCGTTTGTTGTCAGCGACATCAGCGAGAAGACTCGGCTCAGATCGTTCAACTCCTTAAATTTCGACTTACAATGGTGTATCTGACTAAAACTTCGACTTGTAGAAGTTTTTTTTAGCAAAAGGTTTCGAGTTTTAGAGGTTGAACGCCACGTCCAAAAAAAACACCAAGTAAACATATTTTCAAGGCTTTTACATACAGCGTTCGACTTGTAGAGAGGCAAATTATTAACGCGGGGTGGAATCAAAGCGCAAGAACGGTTCATCGGGTCAATTCGGTCATTCGAATCAGGTTCTGGACCGGGTCACACAGGGTCTACGCTTAGACTCCGGCCTGAACCGCTAACCCGATTTCGACCTAGTGCCGAATTTCAAACTATTTTCTTGTGTTTGAACAATGTATCCTTCACGGACGACCGGGACCGGAGATGTTACAACCAGAGCACAATAAATAAGACACCGAAAATTCTAAGTTCATTACAGTTCCTAAACCGGGTCATTCTGTTCAAGTTTCGGACAGAGTCCGTCACCAGCTTACCTACGTTCGGGTCAGGCCGGGTCACCGGGTCAATGAAAAAGAACCAGTTTCAGCTCTGGGTGGAATAGGGAGGGGAAACGGAATTAATAAAATTCGAGATATCGATGAATTCGAGTTAACGTAGTTCTATTTATCGAGGTTTAACTGAATCACTAGAAAAAATCCGAAGTGCCGTTACTATGATCTTGAACTAGATATAGAAAAAATAATGAAAACAACGATCCGCTCTATTCATGCTACGAATTAAATCCGTCTAGAATGTTGAAATAATCTGTTCGTAGACCGAATCCACGACCTCCAGAATAAATTAAATGTCAACGCTCTGCTAACATAGCTACGACTCCTCGATAAATTCCTTTCGATAATATCCACTAATAGTAACAGCAAATCCAGAAGACAACCTAAGTTCCACCATGGATTGAAGAAAACGAGCCCTTTTCCTTAATCTGCCGTTCTACTGAAATCAGTGGCGGATTCAGAAATTTGGTGAGGGGGCGCGAGTAGAATAGGTTAGAAACATTTTCGATATTTTCCCGCTAAGTGAATTTCTTATGAATAAGTGAATCATATTTCCCCTCATGTTACTATGTTTTATCATGAAATATGACATCAGTATCCTCTCAAAAACTATATTTCTTGATAAATTAGATCTATTCGGAAAAAAATCGATTTTTTTTTCTGAATAAATCTTTGATACAATAACTAACTAACTCTATGGCTTATGGAACTCGCAAGTTCATCGCCACAGTAACAAACGTTCTGCATTGGATTCGATCCTGGGCAACATCAAGCCAGTTTTCATCACAAACCCCTACTTCTCGAAGATCTCTTGTGATATTGTCCTCCCAACAACGTCTCGGTCTTCCCAATGTTCTCCTTCCATCCGGCCTTCCAACCAGGATAGAATATAATCTTCGTTTTTCTCCCATTCGAGCTACATGGCCTGCCCACCTTAGTAGTCGTGATTTCATTATTTTTACATCTGGTGACCCCATCTTTGGATCCGCCACTGACTCACATCTACGAACCATTAAGATAAAACGTGAATAATGTATCTAGTTGGTATTGTTAAGAAAAAGGAAATCGAAAGCATTTAGTGCAATGAATTAGAATCATTTTTACTTTGTAGTTCTTTGTAGGTACGATATACATTCATAAGAAAGTTCAAAATACTGCTAACAGATCTTAAGTGCTTACGAAAACGGGCAATAAAAATCTCGCTTGTACGAAATATACTACATTTGCATGTATAAAGGAAACTATTATTTTCGGTAAGGTAGCTTTACCATAACAAATAAGTCCTTCGGACTTTCGCTTTTCCTCTACTCCACACTTTGGTCATCTTCTGATATGCACAATGGGCCTTGTGAATAGGAAAGGCACGAACCAGACATTAAAAAAGAAAGGAAAAAAATAATAATTTTGAAAACAAATTTTACTCGAGTCTACTGAAAGTCGCACATAAATAAAGTAATATCACCTTTGTTGGTGCGTGAGCTACGCTCCTTTGCACTTTATGAACGTAATTTCCTGTCGTACGGCACGACACAGTCAATTGTTTCACGATATTTTGGTTTGATGCACGCAGGGTGAAGTTCTCTAATAAATAATAGGGTTTTTATTCGTGTAAGACGGGTGTCTCGAAGATTTTTTTTTCCTATCGTGTGGTTTTTCTTAAGCAGTGTGACATGTTTTTATTTAGCCAAATATTATTGTCAGTGGTCTAATGGAGTGATGTGTCAGTAATTTTTCTTTATATCTTTAAAGCAACTGTCTCTAATAATATAGACGTTTACAGCAAGCTTGCAAGGAAATTGATTCTAGCTTGATATGTCAAACTTGCGTTTGTTAGTTTGAAGTAAGCAAACTTGCTGTAAACGTGGTACGTGCTATTTATAGTATAATCATTTTATAATTAGGTTAAAAAAAACACATCTTAAAAGCATGAAACTTGGTACACATAATATAGTACTTGGCCACCCAAATAACATTAAAAGACTCCAAAAAATCAAACTTGTGCTTCGGCCGCCATCTTGGAAAGTGGCGACCAAAATTCATTGTATTTTAATTTTCGCGGAAACTAAGCATCACATCGAAAAAAGTTTCAAATGAAGTTTGTTCAGCATAATATTATGAATCTTTTTTTAAATTGCCATTGTTTCAGTTTGAGCAATCCTAATGCCACAAAATGATATTAAACGAAAACCATTTTTTTTTTTTTTCAGAAGCCAAAATCAGTTTCAAAAATTTTAAAAGCATGTGATTTGGTATATAGAAAATATTTTGTATGGGATAATTAAAAAACTAGGAAATAAACACGGTGTACATTATCATGAATTCACATCACATTTCTATGCTCCTTTCTGCCACTTCAACTAGTGAAGTGTGTAAATCATGAAGAATGGTAGTTCTTCGAATGAAGCTCACAAACGAGTCTGTTTGCGGTATTCAAATATATACAGCTAATTTCGGATCTAGGCCCGATTTTGATGCTTAAACTTGCATTTGAAAGCTCTTTGCCATACTATAATACAGAAAAAAATGGTCGGTAGGACCTCTCTGTTTGAAAAACCCTAGTGCGTTTTCTTTTTTTTTTTAATCACATTTCTGATGATAGCACTGACCCCAGACCATATAGGCGGCCGAAACGCTTCAATACCCTTCAAACGGTGTATAACACGTCAAATTCGGTGAAGGGGTTCAAAAGTTATTACTTTTTTTTTAGCCGAATCACAGAATTTTCACAAAGGATTGAAAGTTTGTCTGTCTGTCTTTTTGCTTTAGCCCCAAATATTTAGTACCAGGGAGTTTTGGGGGTAAATTGCGGGTCCCATTGGGGTAAAAAGAAAAAAAAGTTTTCAAGATATGGAGCCTACCATAGTCCAAAATCGACTTTTTGTATGAAGACTATACGCAGTTTTTCTTTTTAACAGGCTTACAAAATACGTGATATCAGTATAAAAACCCTTCTGGAGTAAAGGGAAGAGTGACGCAAGAATTCTACTCAAAAAAGAAGTTATATCCATTTTGCGTAAAGGAGATTACCAGAGGCGGCGTTAGATGAGCACGGGACCTAGGGCAATAATGACCCCGTGGGGCCAAAGTACAAGTAAAAATCGCTGAGCGCCGAAATGTTACATCTAAAGTCGATAAAGCAGTAAGTAACTTCCCCCTAAATGCTTCCTCTCACTTCTTTCTTTCATTCCTAACCCTAAATTTATTACTAAATATTCTCTTTTTTAATGAACAACGGTTTCTTATGGAAAAAAAAATCCGACATAATTTATTTAAAGAAAGTACAATATATTTTAAAAACTGCATTGCTAATTACAAGTTCACTGTCAATTTCGATATTCATGATGACATTTTAACTTTTATTTACAAATCAACTTTTATATCATTAAGTAAGAAAAATATCAACTCGGAAAGTGGGGCCTGGGGCGGTTACTAAGTCTCTTAATTTTATTACAAAGGAAACACTTCCACCATAGTGGCACAAAGAAACTCACTTGCAAAATGCATATAACTTATATCCTGAGTAGAATTCTTGCGTCACTCTTTCTTTTACCCCGAAGGTTTTTTTTTTTT
>JAGDQP010021101.1:2918-32242 GCA_022664845.1 Lepisma saccharinum | reverse complement strand
TTGCCAGCTCGCGCCAAGTTCCTTTGTTCCTGTTACATGCTGTCACCAAGGAACTTGGCTCATCCGTCTCCCATTTCACACCTTTTCAGGACTAAAGAACTTGGCTCCACTTTTTGCACCTCTGGTGTTTTTGTTCGGATATATATATATATATATAAAGAAGAAAACAAATAATATTTCATAAACGCAAATATACAATTATTTATTAACCAGTAATAATCAGTAAGATATACATTTCATAACATAAAAAGCAAAATGTTTGGATAATAAAAAGACAAAAATAGGGAGTCGCAGTAACTGTATACCTTCTCAGATAATGGGTAGCGTACTAGTAAAATTTTTGGCATTGTAAATTGTTTAAAACTGCATAAAGAAGTTTATTATACAAGTAAAACAAAAAGGTGAGGGGTTAAGGCTTTGAATAGCTGACGTGAAGATACCGGGCTAAACCTCTGAGTTAAAGGTTTTTTTTTTACTTTATTTTTATTCATAAATTCATTGGTTTTCTTCCTTACTATTTATGAATAAATGCTCTCGTTTATATCATATTATATTTTCAACTATTTATTGCGTCATTTTCGTGTGCGAAACATGAAACTTTATTTGAATAGATGGAAATCACCTAAAAAATATGTCTTCGTTCCTATTGAAAGGACTACCATAAATCCCATCCTTTTCGAGCGGAAATTTTTCATCTTTTCTCTAATCAAGCTTCACTCTAAAACAGCGGAATTTTTCCTTTTTTTTTAATTTAGTGTGTGGAATTACTGGTTTTTTTTTAATTAGTTGGCCATACGAACACTCCCGATAACTTCTACAACCTGCTCGTGGACGCAAAATAACGCGTATGCAATACATGGTAAAATTCAATACACGCATGAAATTTACATAAGTAACAGAGTTGTAAAAATCTTTACATTTTATATATTAAACAAATTCTAGCAAAACATTCTATATTTTATCAAGATAAGATAATCAATGTTATAAAATAACTGAAATGTGTTTTTCTTTATTGTAGGTGCTGAAGCCGGTAAACAACTCAGAGATTCTAACATTTCAATTATTTCGAACAGCTTCGGCATATCCATACCTAATACTGGCGCTAATAGTATCATTTCTTGTAATGTTGCACAGGACCTATCTCGCTTGCAGATATGGAACAGAACTCATTGAAGAGGTGACTGAAATGTGTTTAGTAATATACCAAATAAATATAAAAGACATATAAGCTTCTTCTCCAAAACTGCAAATACTTTTTTAAAATCAGTTATATAATAAGATTTCACCTTTTCATCACCATTTCGGTTCTTGGCACCACAAATCTCAATAGTCTAAACTAAAGGAAGCTTCTATTGAATTTGGTTTATCGTGTTTGAAATTTGATCAGAATGATATCATCACCAGCAGCATTGTATATACTGACGGTTGTTATAAATTTAAACTAGGTCATCATGATGACGTTGAGTAGTCATTTGGGGTTTCAATGGATAAACACCGTGTATATTATAATAAGCTTGTTGTAATGAATCGTTCGTTGTATCATTTCTTTGTTTTCTTTTAATAAGAAATAAAATTGTGACTGAAGTAGGATTGGGATGTGTACAGTTCCTGCAGGTTCGCGTCTGTCATATTACATGTTTCCCCGAATTTAATCATCTAACCAGTACTGTACTGCCACACAGAATCAGATCAAGACAATCAATGTTAAAATCAAAATCTAAATATACATACACTTCAGTTATATTTTCGTCTAACGTTTTAAATTGCTAGAGCAAGTATTATATAGTTAAATTTGATGTCCCTACTCCCTTCAAGTCTATTGTCCCGCTAACCAAGAAAACTTGTATGTAATTTGGTATTTCGACATTCGTACAAGAGTCTTGAGGTGACCAAATTCCATAAATTATTTAATTTCTTCCAGAGGGATGTTAATACTGTTGTAGTTATCAAGGAACACTAATAAGCAGGGTTGAAATGAGCAAATTATCTGTTTTACATACACACTGAATTAGAAAAGCGGAAGAATTATAAAAAAAAAAATCAGTCTTTTTCGATGCGAAAATGATATTATCGAAACCTATTGAATTTACCAAAAATTAGTGATTTCCAACAACGCGATTTCGCTTTCGATAGAAACTATTATATTTGTAGATGGGATTCAGATGCATTACGGATGTGCTTTATTCTCTCAAACTTGAAACGAAGGCTTCGTAACTTTTAAAGTGGTTCATAATGCAGTACGTAGTTACTAGTCACGTTTGTCATTTGATACCGGGAAGGTTTTCGAAGGACGAGGGCCTACTAATAAGACGTTAATCGCGTTTAGTTTCCAATGATAACCGAAGACCTGGTAACTTACCTCACTGACAGAAACATACCAGACGGTGTCAGGAATAAAATAAGTAAAAGAAATATTCGAACGTAGTTTTTAAGCACTTGGCGAGAGTAGAAAAACGTTTTAAAATCCACTCTTTTGCAGATCCGGCTAACATAGGAGCTACGGCGTTGGATCTCTGGTCGGAAGATAGCAGATACAGTGTTTGTCCCCTTCTTCTTTCATACGAATATTATTTTTCTTTCTTATTACGTATGAATAAATGCTTCATTTTACGTTTTCAACATTTCACTGTGCAATTGTGACGTTTAAAAGATGAAAAGTTTATCTGAGTAGATTAAAATTCATCTAAAAATGATTACATTCCCATCAAAATGAAATAAGTAGATGCAACACGATTCGAGCGGAAAATTCTTATCTTTTCTCCGATAAAAATGTGCTCTAAAAGATTGGTACCACTTTTTCCTGTCATAAGATGAAAATTAATATTCCCCTCAATTCGATAGGAATTCTAGTCTTACGAATTTAGTGATCTTACGACAGAATCTGAGAAACAGAAGCACGGAAAATGTTACTATGTCGTGAGATTTTCTATAGATATTTAAGATATTACACATTTATATCTTTCGCATATTTTGTGCGATTTTCTACATGCTGCCCTAATACTTCATTGATAAAAAGAATGTTTTATAAAAAAATTAAATCGCTTATTATAAACGTTAATCTGCACGAAACATGACAACCGTTACAGCTTCAATATTTACAACCTAGTAAATGTACTTCCAGAATCAACATTACGCGGTAATTTTCTTGGTTTGTCGAACAGGTTCAAAGGAAATTACCAATGCTAAAGAATTCAAAACAGTAACCTTAACTTCATATGATAATTGCAATTATAAAGAATACAGGGTAATCATTTTGGAAATTCCAAACAAATATCAAAGTTAACTATTATTTTAAATAGTCTTAAAGTGTTTTATAATTTCCAAGTAAGGAAGACCTTCTGGTAGAGTTGGCTATATGTAGTACAAATTCTTGAAGTTATTTTACAAATATTCCGATTTCTAAATTAAATTTCATAGCAGGTAATTTCTCACAATTATAAATAAGTTATCTCTGTAATATGCACACACAGTAAAGAAGCTTATTGACAACTTTGAACTGTAAGCCGATATGTAACATTTTTCTCAAATCATGAAGAAACACGTCGAGCATATTTTAGTGAAGTGACTAACATATTTTATTTGTAATCCACTCACTAGATAGGACTTTAGCATAGGTTCAGGTTTGAATATCACAATTCAAATTTAGTGCGATCGAATTACAATTGAACGGAGAACAAATTGGAAGAAAAAAAGTCTCGTATAGGAATAATAACACTCCAGAGTACAACATACTCAAAATCGGACAATTCATGGGGACACGTTTATTTTTACAATTTTCAAAATGGCGCTCCGGAAATATTATGGCGTGGAATTTTAAGTTACTGAGTTAGAAGTCTGTTTTAGGATACATTTCCGGAACTTATTTTAGATCTTGTGTTATTTATTCTATGAGTTCAATTGGTCTGAACTCTGGGACATAACTGGGACCCCATTTTCTGGGACATAACATTCCAGCCATGTCTGGAGATGCTAAGTAGACTGCAAGAGGTGGAAACTGTGGTAGGGTATGCGGACGATCTGGCAGTCGTACTAAAAGGTAGTAGTAGAACTAATATGGAACAAAAAGCGAATACAATCGTCAACGAAATGGTAACGTGGTGCAGCAATAACAAATTGACTATCTCAGCAGAAAAAACAAAGTATGTATTATTTAAAGGAAAGCTAAATTATAACAGGGGACCCATAATCAAAATTAATAACAAATCAATAAAAAGAGAAAAACATTATAAATATCTGGGCCTTATAGTAGATGAAAAACTAAATTTTAGGGAACATACAACAAATGTAACGAATAAAGCAATCAAAATTACCCATAAACTTATAACAATTGCCACAAATGAACTAAAAATACCAACAAAAATTATAAGGCTGTACCACGACCAAGTGATTAGAGCAGTAATGTGTTATGCCGCTAGTGCCTGGAGCTACCGGATGGACGATATAAAACAATCTCAAATAGTGAACAGAGCCCAAAGGCAATTGCTAATAAGGCTAACTGGAGCCTATCGAACCACTCCGGTGGAAGCACTTCAGGTAGCGACCGCAACCCTGCCGATGCATCTTCAAATTAAACAACACGGAGCCATGTACTGGCTGAAAAAAAACAACAACGACAAAATAAGAGAAATCATACGTACGGAAATCAACAATAAAGAAGAACTAACAAGGGAAATAGTCCGTGCATGGCAACGTTTTTGGGAAAACAGCCCGAAAGCAAGAAGACTCTATGGTATCTTTCCTCCACTGGCTTCAAGTTTGAATGTACAACTGGCAGCCAGTGGAGGAATGATACATTACCTCACGGGACACGGCCCATACCGCCAGAAGCTAAGAGAACTTAAACTTGTTGAAGATAATCTATGTCATACCTGCAATACAATAGCTACACCAGAACATATAGTTCTAAGATGTACCGAAACTGAAAATTTGGTATTGGATCTAAGAAATAGAATAAGGGATGTAAACACGGCAGAGGTCCTGCGAACACCGGAACTCGCCTTGATACTTCAGGAGCTGACATCAAAAATCTCAAGGTACTATAAAGAGAAATTTATGAGGGGAAGGATGACATAGATATATGGATAATTAAACCCAATATAGAAGATAAACGATTACGGGTTTCGTGAGGCGCGAGCGTGTCGTGTGTGTGCAGCGTCGCGCGGGTGCCGAGCAAGCATCTCGAAAGAACATTATGTATCGAAACGTGTTCAAATAACCATCCGGATGTGTTAAAGACAACCGAAAAGTGGCCTAAATAAAACTATACAGAATAACTAATTAGAATTATCAGCAAATAAAGTGAAATTGGTCGCTGGAAGCCAGTGGCAAACTAGAGTGCCTTGTGCAGGAATCCGGCACAAGAGACGCTCATAGTGTGCGTGTTGAATAAATGTGGTGGCGGGAAAGTGTAGTGAAATAGTAAAACATATAATAATCAAAATATTTAACAACAAATAATCCAAACAATACTTACATTCCGGAACCCGGAATGGAAACGTACAGCAAAATAGCCTAGTGTATGTGTGACCAAATGAGTGAATGATGGAGAATGAAATCAGAAGAGGAATCTAAGGTGGAAATGGAGGGAAACCTAGTAAGGATAACAAAGGTAGATGCATACAAACTTTGTAGGAGAACATCATTTCTACGGCTATGATTTGCCAATCCCCCCTATCCCCAAAGGAATACAAGTGCAAATGAAGTGAGAGTGAAAGTGTGGCAAGTGAAAACAACCTAAACCCTATGGTGAGTGAGGAAGAGGAAGATATCAGTAAAGAAGACGGCTAGGAAGGAGAAGCGGAAAAACTTTGTGGGCGAAACAACATTCCCACGAGCAATCCGATCCTAAAATTCCTCTCTTATCTCGTTGCAGGGGCAGCAAAAGAAGAAGATGCCGAATCAAGTCCATGTTTGTGTTGTCATTGTGAAGTCCGTGTGTTGTCCATGTGTTTGTCCTAAATGTTATGTATCGATGTTTCCTTTTATAATAAAATTGCAAATATGGTAGGTAGGGAACTCCCCCCAAGCAAATGTTCTAAACATGAACTAAAGACCAGGAGAACCTTGGATGCCTGGTTAAAAGTCCGTCCCGCAACACCTGAAGTCTAAACTGATGGAACATAGGAGCTTCTTGGAGTGCCGGAATTCCGGCAATCCAAGAATCTCTAGGGACAGCCTGTCCCAAAATGGGGAGAGCGAACAACTGCTCGTGCTGTACGTCCCCGAAAGTACACAACCTATTTTGTGTAAAGAATGCAGAGAGACAGGGGTGGAAGGCGGGTCCCCAAATGAAAAAAAAAAAAAGTTCAATTGGTCCAAAGAAATGTTTAATTTGTTATCCGATACTTGCCTCCCAGCATTGGGAGCTTGGATGCCCCAAAACGGAGAACTGAAAATTAAGGTTTGTATACTACCTCATACGTGGTATCAAATGAAAGAATTTTACCGACTGAAAATTAATTATTTTCTTTGCAAACGGATTTTAGGGATTATAAATTTATAGCAAAAATGAAACTATTAGGAGACCAAAATAACGGCCATTTTTGGTCACAAATTGACCTAATATTTAATCTGTATATTTTAGCTTGCAAAGAGTAGGGTATTTATGCATTTTGGATGGTTTGCATGTTGATGCCCTTATTAAAAATCCAAGTCTACGCGCGCCACCATATAGAAAATTGTTCGAAACTATCAGCCTTTTTTTTTTGTTTCACGGGATATCTCTTAAACATTTTGTTTTACGGTAGCAGTGGTCATTTCCAATATTAAAGAAGA
Organism: Lepisma saccharinum; assembly: GCA_022664845.1. Lineage (NCBI taxonomy): Eukaryota > Metazoa > Arthropoda > Insecta > Zygentoma > Lepismatidae > Lepisma > Lepisma saccharinum. The sequence goes on along the minus strand of JAGDQP010021101.1, from coordinate 25,468 downwards.
GAAATGTTGCTACAATTTGAGTACAGAATGACTTTTCTCAGTTGTTACCTGAGGGGTGTTGCTGGAACTCGCAATAACAATCTTCGACCCTAGTCGATGCTGACCACGCACGGATCTGATATCCACAACCTGTCCACTAGTCAAGTGGCATCACTGCCGCCATTAAAATTTCCAAGAGAATCCTTCAATGAACGATTAACCAACTTCTGTAGAACGAGGTCTCTGGAAACGAATATCAACCTCCAATTGCTTTCTTGTGAATGGCTAGCAACGGATATGCATCCTGCTCCTATGATATACTATGACTAAACAATTCAGGTCCGGTGTTACAAGCGAGACCGCTATTCTGGTAGTGAAAAAAGAACTCTCCCAGATAATTCAGTCGTCCACAATAGGACCAACGGCTGTTCAGCACAGCTTCTACACACAAATAATCTTTACTTGATTGATTTGAAAATTCACCTGTAAGTGATACTTAACCCATGAATCAATAATAATACAATCATGACGCAAAATGTAGATTAAGTGATAAATTATTATATTCGAGATTTTAAGTAATATAATACAAAGCAATTACAACCTCCTTTTCTTTCTGTTTATAATGCTGAGAACCGGCTGGTACTTTTGTTTAAGATAATCCCCGTGACTTTAGAGATACGTAATACCAACCAACTTTTAAATCTTTTGACCCAATTTCTTGGCAACTGATAAACTTTGTTCGTGAATAGATTTCATAATCATTAAAGAGGTACGAATGTTGAATACTTCAGAGACTCTATTAAAAAAACAGATCACTACCTCAAGGAAAGCTCGATGTAAGATTGGCGACAATCACAACACCAACAAAACAAAGGTCGTTAGCTGGACATGTGTCATCTCGTCCTATCATTAATTCGTTACGTAATCCCTTGAATACTTAAACTCTGCTTTCTGGAATTGAAAAACAACAACATATAATTGACTGCCAATCCAGTTACCAATTTCCATCATCCTTCCTAGTGGAAGTTATGTCAGACATTAAAGTGATACGAGGCAGCATTGATCTCGACAGCTTACAAAAGTTTAATTCCCAAAACGAAGTGGCCCAACAAATTAAAATTATGGAGCAATAAGAAACCTCAACTATTTTGTGACTTACTAATTTCCTCTGCTTGTTGTTCTCCTTCAAGACTGGTCTCGGGTCACTAGTTGTAGCTTTCTTCCAAGCTCTGGGATCTTTGCAAATTAATACCAATTTGCAGAAAACAACGATCACGTTACCGCTTCAGAGCAAGTTCCGATTACATTTCCCGAATCTGAGAGATAAAGAAACTTTCCCTACTAAAGCTGAAAGCAATACTGTGACTGCATCGCAATGGGCGGATTCATCAATCAAAGTGCTCTGGCGGTATCTGGCTGTAAAACTGTGTGAGGTTGGCGGCAATTCCTTAATTTATAGTAAGAACAAGTTTCAAACAAAATACCGGAATGTACCAGCCGCTTCGTTTGTATTTTCGAGTCTCTCTCATCCGGATCACTTCAGCTGCAGTGCTCGTCTCCGCGTAGGCTGGAACGAGAAACAAAGAAGCAAGAAATCCACCAAGAAACAACCGTTAGCTCCTCCTACCACAACTGGGATCAAAGTACGAGGTTGGACTACAAGTGAAATCTGTTTCTGGCAGAAGACTGATTTTCTGCCTGTTTATAAAATACCCATTTCTCAATACATATAAATCATATACAGCAATATCTAATACAGGAATAAATAAATTACATAAAAACAATTAAATTAATAGATAGAGAAGGGGTCTGCTGGCAGTGTAGCTATAACAAAATAGAAAGAAAGGAATTATTAATTACATTAGATTCACAATATAAATCATTTCATATGCATTTCTCCAATTTACATTTTGCTATGCAAATAACCTCATACTTACAACATTTAAAAGATTTTTTTCACGCACTTATGTCACTGGTGGCACAGTTTCCAAAATACTCTTCAAAATTAGGGAGCTTTAAAGTTCATATATAAATAAGCAGTGCAATGAAAGTTATTACTTTGTAAACATGCGTGTCATGTTAATGAGAATTTTGAAGTCACATGAAAACATATTATTAGAAATATTTACAATTTTCATCTCTTATAAGGACTAGGAGTGATCTCTTCAACTATTACGCTCACTATAACATCTGAAATATCATATCGCTCCCTCATTTAACGGTCAATCATTGACCGAGTATCCCCGTCTTCGGTTTCACTGTCGACACTGGTGATAATGTCGTACATTTGTGCACGACTATCCAACGCAAAAGTTGTATATTGATGAGCTCTGCTTTTCTGCACCCACACGCACTGATGCGCACTTTTCTGCAGTTACACGAAATAAATTCAAGAAAGGATTCAGGACCTTGATCCTTTTCTGTTTCCTGAGGTGAACATTCGTTATAAATTAGCTATAAAAAGATGTTTGATCAATTTTTGACGAAAATTTGTTTTGGTTTCTAAACAGTTTTATTTTTGCTTAAAATCTGGAATATCTAAAATCCTTTTCTAAATAAATAATTCAGTTTGAAAAATCTTCCTACTTAATACTTTATATGACCTACTTTATAAACTTGCCCTTTTAAGGGACTCCAGGTTCCCAATATCATATAATTACCTTCCCTTTGGACCAAGACAAGTAGTACAGTGATTGGTTTGAAGTAGAAGCGAGTTTTTAACTTTTCTTTTACGATGCAAGGGCTTGTTTTTAGAATCTTTAACAAAGTTTCGACCAAACATGACCGCCATTTTGGCGTAAAACCCAATTTCTTTTGGGGGAATATAGTAGTAAATTCTGAGGAATAAAGTTAAAATTGCCACCCGAAGGGGAACGGGTGTGCACGCGGATCCCAGTGGCTTCCCGACTATAATAATCTAATAAAATTTACTTAAATTGGGAAACTATTCAAGGGTCATATTTGATTGGTATTTTCGGATTGGTCCTGTGAATGTTTTTTGTCGGATTTTGAGAATGTTATATAAGAAGGGATACTGGTTATCTGTGTACAAGAATTTAATTTGTTCTAATTAGTTCTGAGTATCTATCTATATTTCCGTATGTCTACTAGACTAATTAGCATTTGTTAAAAGCATGTTAGAAGCTACTGAGATAAATTGGTATATTTGTTGCAACCAGTTAGTAAAGAAAATCGATCTATAGAATTGAAGTTCTATATTAAATTCTAAAATTCAAGTTTCAGAATTTGATATTTAAAATTGTACAATCAGAACAGGCGCGATTCCTTATTAGCAAAATAAGACAATTTTGACAGAATTGGTAATAAAAAAATTATATTTCCCAAATATTTGTTTTAATTATATATAAATTATAACAATATATGTTTCATCATACATGCCTTTCTTTTCCAGAGTCGAGAAATATTTTTCACAGCTTACAACTCTCCTTGGTACGAGACTCGAGATAACGTTCGCTTTTACTTGGAAATGATTTGCCAGAGGAGTCAGACGCCACTCTCCATCACTGGTGGGAAATTCTTCACTGTGTCATTGGGACTGTTCGGAAAGGTTTGAGTATAATTTGATTTTTTTTCTGATCACCATAATCTGGATCCCTTAAGTACGAAATAAATGAATAGTCCAGAAGCCAACGTATACAGAAGTACACACATTGACATTGACAAATTAAAAATATATAACTCGAAATATACTTGACACAAACTTTTTATATTTTGAACAAAGAAACCTTGAACATTTAAGTGTCCATGTACAACATATGATAGTTTTGAGTCACATAGAAAGTTTGTTTTATTAGACCACTTTAGTAACTATAGATTTGAACCCGTCAAGATGTCATTAGCTGGTAAGTCTTAAATTCCACAAACATCCATGCCCCTGCCAGGTTTCGAACCCGGAACCTTGTAAACGTGGACCTGACGTCTCAGTTCGCGCGACTATCACGGTTGCCTTATGTCACATTAATTTTGAGATATATATAAAGGATTGGAGCCTTTTGCGCTTCAATACTTAGAAAAATTCATCAATCAAATATCTCAGTCATTCTGGAATCGAATAAGAGCATCTCATCATGCTTCGCTACATGACATTGGAACAGCCATACCGCAAAGACAAATTTATCGCATGCCACAACCTCTACATTAAATTCAACTCAAGACATTTTCTGGAGGAATAACATCATACGGATCCTACGAAGACTTAATACTTGAATAATCTGACCCCCCTCCTCTCCTTTTACACACACTCTCTCTCTCTCTCTCTACTTTTCATCATGAATATATAGGGCTTCGACAGTTGCGTCCTATCAAATTTCCCATTCAAAGAGCATCATGTCACTCCAAACAATACATATAGAAGGCATGGACATTAGTCCGAAACTTCATCTCCTAAATTAGTCAGGATACAACTCGAACTCGAACATCGTGAGGACAATTGGGGAGCTGCTATAAATAAAAAGCAGTAGTGATCACAGTGTAGAGCTTCGGCTCTCCTCTGCCAACACGTCTCGTCAGCTTGGAAGCAGTAGACCAACTCCTTCCTCCGGGAGAGGTCTCATCCAGTAGTGGATTAAATATGGCTGTGAATTATTATATAAAGTTTGACCTCAAACGTTTTGTTATTTCGTACAATGTTACTTGTATCTGAAGTCAACAAATAATAATTAAAGAATTACATCATGGTCATTAGCCTGAATACTAAGTTAATTCTGTAAGTTGATTAACATAAAGACTGGATATGCTAAGTCACTCCTTTTGCTTCTCTGAAATCCAAAAAGTGAAATTGTTTCTCTAGCAGTAGGAGAAAGATAATATATTTTGCTTTCCTTTGAGACTGAACTTTTGCAAGGCACACGGTCTTAATTACAAAAGTTATATAGATCTTTTTCCACAAATATTGAATAAAATATCTTGTTTTTATAATAAACTAGGAAGCTTTTGACTACGTTGATATTTATGGTGTAATGGCCATATGGCCATACTGATAACAACGAAATGAAGTGCATTTTTAAATTTTAACACTAGAGTTTACGTAAGAAAGACACCTGCAGTTAACTTTATTGCTCAAGCGCTAGTTTGGACATTGGTCTGTGTTGCAAAATATGTCACTTTGAAGATGAAAGTAAGGTCTGTTACAATTCTCAGGTTCTCAGAGAAGAGTTGATATCTTGGTGGTTTGATGGAAGTGTGTATCTGTATATTGTGGAGAGTAGATAAAATAGTGCATATTAAATACAACCTCTAGTTGTTTGAGTTCCCCCCCATCTCATGAGTGGGGATTGGGTGCTTGATACAGAATGCAGTGCAAAAAGCATGTCGTTCCAGAGCATACTGAAATACATAAATTAAATTTTGCAATGTGTTCAGGAATACAAAATGTAAACGTATAATAAGAGATTCAAGTTATTCAATACAATTTTCTACAATGCACAATATTAATCGCATTTCTCTAAGATTCTTTCATTCTGCTGCATTCTGAAACGACATTATACGTAACTTTCATTATATTCTAAAATTAAATATAATTACTAATTAAATTTATGGATTACGAAACTCGCAAGTTAAAATTGTTGCTGTGACATACCTTCGACATTAGATTATATCTTAGGCAATATCAAACCAGTTTTTATCACGAACATCTACCTTTCAAAGAACTCTACTAATAGTGTCATTCCAACAAACATTTGGTTTTCAGAATGCCCTATTCCCATCCGATTTACCAACCACGATGAAACATCATTGTTGTATTTGTCCCATTCGATCTAAATTGCCTGCCCGTTTAAGCTTCGCGATTTTATTATTCTTACAACGCCGGCTATATCATGCACTCTGTCCGGCTATCTAATCCCGTTTGGGCATTTATATATTTTCAATCATTATCTTCAAATCGATGCAATTTAGATTCACGATTGGTAGGATCGTATTCCAATGCTCGCAGCCACAAAATATTAGTGACGAATAATCGTTCTGTATCGTTTCAATGTCAACTTTCCTTATTTTAATAGTGAGATTATGAATTTCTGGACTGAATAAAAACATGAGTTTCACGATGCTAAGTGACACTTCTATTTCTTCTGTGTTCTTATTTTTTGCACCTTACATACAATGAAGTTCCAAAAGTATGGGATTCCGACTTAACAACGTTTGGGACCCTCTCGAGCACAGCGAAGTGTAGCAACTCGACGTGGCAGGGACATGACAAGTCGCTGGTACTCCGCTGGAGGGATGTGCAGCCATACAGTTTCGATTGCCGTAAAAATCTTTGGTGCAGGTCGAGGATCCTGGGCACGAAAAGCCCGTTCGATGATATCGCACAGGGTTCATGTCAGGTTATCTAGGGAACGAAATCATGAGTTGGAAGTTGACAGAATGTTACTAAAGCAGTCACATTCCATTGTGGCGTGGTGACATAGCGCATTGTCATCCTGGAAAATCCCATCGTTGGCAGGATACAGGAAGTCAATAGAGGGCTGGAAATAGTCACCAAACAGCTGAACAAAGCGCTGCCCTTTTCAAGCGGACCACAGGACCCAAACTATGCCAAGTAAACATTCTTTACACCATGACAGAGCAACCACCAGCTTGCAAAGTGCATTGTTGAAAACTTCGGACCATTGACTCACGGAGTCTGCGCCACACCCGGACCCTACCACCAGTGGGTACCACATGGAAACATGACTCATCTGACAATACTACACGTTGCAAGTCCTCTAAGGTCCAATCCACGTGTTCCCGAGCCCATATGAGTACCAGCCGAGTCAGCCTAGATGTCGCCGGCCACGGTCATTCATCACAAATGGGCGGCCACTGCGTTTTCACTAATGGATCGTAATGTCTCCAAAACGGTAATGACGGTCCACTTTTGACATTGTGTAGCGAGTAAAGTTCAATGTCCGGGCGACTTCCAAAATCGGATGATCCAGTCGTCGGTAAAGTTTCCTGGTTCAAGCTTTAGTTGCCCATGTTGACTTAAACACAGGAAGTACATGACGTAGAAAGGGAGATTTCAAGCAGATATTCAGTTAAAACAAAACAACTTGAAGACGTCACTATCATTGAAATCCTGGATGATAAAGAACTAGTGCAAATGCCTTCCGAGGAAGTGACAGAAACAAGTCGGTTTATGAGCCTTTGAGTAACGATGCGGCTAAGGTTTATGTTCCATTTGATTGTCAAAAAGGTAATTGAATTTAGAAACAGAGGATGGTCACTAAAGACAACCTTAAGAGAATAAAGGATAGGACATATCAATCGCGGTGTCAGATATATTATGATCAACAAGGAACAAAACGTAAGAAGTTGAAGGTAATATCGGAATCTGTGTGGTTAAAGTCCAAGAGGCACGAAAGAATTTAGTAGATGCCCATGATATTGATATCAGGCGATGGGCATGTACATAAGCTAGAGAGCTAGGGTTAACTGATTTCAAAGCTTGACCAACCTAACCTGGGTTTGAAATTTCAAAACTGCTCACGAAATTGTTACTCAGAATGTTACGCGATTAGTGACATACAAACATACTAACTCAGAAGAAGAGGTTGAGATCTGTGATCGCATTTGAATTCACCGACAAGATCGTCCAAAAATATTCTTCGGCTGACGTTCAAAATGCTGACCAATCTGAATTAATTTATGAGTTTCACAGAGATCGCACACTATCTAACATGGGTGAAATATGGCATATGTCGTCTGGAATATGGTATACAATTCAGTCCATTGTCTCCATGGAAGACAAATTACTTTCCCCCCTTTCTTATTGTCTTACGTGAAGTGGTTTCTATGGTCCCATTGTGCAACATAAACTGACACGACCTCCGAACGTATATATAAGGTGTTCCAAATCTGTCAAAGTGGACAAGAATATTCTTGAACAATGGCGGGATAATTGTCTCTCTGCCAATGTTGAAACGAAATGTTATATATTCCTTGATTCATTTTCTATCCATTAAAAACATCTGTTTTCAAATACTTGTACACATGTAGAAATAGCAACCGTTCAGCCTGGCGTAACGCCGCTGGTCCAGCCTTTAGATGCATACCTTTCTGTCAATGGAAAAGGTTTGCCAAACGATTTTGTGAGCGAGTTTTGTTTGATAATATTCAAATAGAACTCCAGAGGCGTAATGTCATTATCAATCTTCACGCACTTATCAATAAACAAATCAGTACTCTGATATTAAACTACATGATTAGGCACATCAAGGAAAAAGCTGTATACCTCTTTCAATTGTGATTTCTCTGTTGCTCCTGACAATGTTCTCTGGCAAACTGAAAATTCAAAATTGATCATCTAAATGCATCATGCATCCAGTGTGCTTACTATCGTGTATATTTATGCTTACAGGATTGGCTCATCAAGTCTCATAAGCATGTCTGTTCCACATTGATGTCCAGTTCTATCTAAACAAAATGAAAGCAATTTTATGTCCGAGCGTATTAATAGTTTACGATAATATTCCGGATAGCACGTAGATATGCAGATTACCGGTATGGGCATCTAAAATTAGTACAATACACATTGGGACGCGGAGAACTTAGCAGTTCAATCAATTTCAAACAAATCCCGATGAGACACTTGGTGAATGTACGAGACATCTGTCCTACTTTCCAGTGCATCTATATAATTACTATTAACTCTATATGATCCATGTCTAAGAGCAGTTGCTTCAGGAGATTTAATGTTTGTCTCTTAATGTCCTATTTTGTTGTTAGATCGTATATTCTAAAGTCAAATTAATGACGAATTGTGACATCACATTTTTTCATCCGCTACAAAAACCAAAACTATCCGATATATTATTACATATACGTACGGTATTCTGCTTATGGGGTCGCTTCGACACATATTTACTCGATTAAGAAGTATTTTTTTCTTTGGGGGGGGGGGGGATTTGTGATTGTACCAGAGTGTTTAGTAATGTTTCCCTTTTGACAAAATGATGTTTTCGTTTAGCATTAACAGGCCTGTGGAAGTAACGTTTCCACACGTGAAGAGTTTTAGCTTTAAAGAGGTTCATTTGCAATGATCCCGGCCTCGACTGGTAAGCTTTTCAAGCTTATTTCTTTCTATAAAACTATTATGTTGCTTGCCTTACCATATTCTTCTACCTAATAAAGTTCCTATATCAAATATTTTTGCTTCTTTTATTTTTATACCTACAACTGGCGTTTTGACTCGCGTTACTGTTGTTTTTTTGCATTTAATCCTGTTTTATTGCTTAGCCATAGGTGCCTTCATTGTTCATGATGATTTTTAAGTAATGGATTCTTCATCTGGTCAATGTGTTTCTTTCGTAGTATCTTCTCACCTACACAACCTTCTCTCCATGTCACGAATTGCCTCCCAGATCTTATTCAGATCAATTTCGTTATTAATATCATCTTTATTATTTCTCGAATCTAGTAAGAGTTTGATGTAACGAACTTGAAGCTCCGTTCCATTGTATTTTATTGTAGACAGTTTTGTTTCGTTTATATTGAGTTTCAAAAAGTAATGATTTTTACTGTGCTGATCTCCGGATCATTAGTACTCTTTGACCATCGCTTATTATTTTTCGAGCAAAGGTATATATTATCACTTTCTTTTGTTTTTCTTATTCTGGGGTAAAATTTATTTCTCTTGAACTACTTTTTGAAGCATCTTCCGTTTATTACCGATCAACTGATTGCATAAAGAGTGTCAGCTTTTATCATTGGACGGGAATCAATGACTCATCTTAGTTATATGGTTCTTTTCTATTGGCAGATCTTCCAGACAGAGTAAGGCTTAGCTCGTAAATAATTATTAATTTAAGTAATCTTGCTTAATATTTCTGATGTCCTTCACTTTTTGGAATTTTGGTAGTTTCACTGTTCGTTTAGTCGAGTGTTGAAATTTCAGAATTTTGGTATTTCTGGTTAGAAATCAGCATGTGTGCAAAGTATTGTTTTGATGCGCTTTTCGATCGTCATTGAAGGTGGTGAAAGGGGAGTGTTTTTGTAAGTTAGAAGACAACATCATGGCTGAAGAGGAACACTCAACTGGATATCAGTTAAAAATACATGATATTTCAATAAAAATATTCGAGTTAATTTCTTTCAGTTGCCTGACAGATAATGCGTATACATATCTACATTAAATTAAAAAAAAGTAATCTTCGTCACTACCAGGTTAACTGAGAAATAACAATATGAATTCTTGGAACAAGTTTCGTCTCTATTTGCATGCTTCTGGATAAGTTATTGAAGGAAGATATCTTCGAAATTTGGTGAAATTATTTTACTTGCGATTTAGAACTTTGAAACTAAATTTACCCTAAATACTGGTATTTGCTTTCGGTTGTTATCCTATACTCTGCTAAAAAGGTGTAATTTCTCAGTTTGGATTTTAAATGTACAAGGTGTAATTCTCAGCATGCAAAGCTAAGCTGATACGGTGAACATGGGCTGATTATGTGTGTAAGAAGCTGCGCCATACAATAGTTATGATCAGTTAACGTATTTCTCCCTCACCTCCTCATTATTTGAGAGATTCTCACATTTGAGTTTTAGAATGTTTTATCTAAACTTTTAAATATGTTCTTAGCTACTTCTGCGAAAATATGTTAGTTTCCGAAAAAGCTCACTATTTTTCCTATGGTAAAGGTTTATACCTACGTTCAGCGCTTTAGTTTCTTTCGATCGTTAACATGTGAAATTTTACCGACGAATATTTACATAACTGACACGATCGTAAGACTTGTTCTAAATTATACATGTGTAAAGAATTTGAGCCATTATTGCTGAATTTTGTTCCGACGTTGAAATTTGTTTGTTATGGCAGATTGGGTGCATAGAGCTTCACTCTATCCGCCTTGTACTTGCATTATTTACTGTTTGGAAAAGTGCTTTTAGTGGAACTGACCAAATGTCAACTGTAAATTTTCATATTGTGTTCAAGAAAGCGTCAGAATTTTGAATTGTTTATTATAACTGAACTTTTACGAAGTCGTGTTCATATAAAATGATTTCAAATATAAGAATTTGGACTTGAAATGCTAAAAGTGAACTCGTTTTATTAAACCTTATTTCTGCCCAACTGGTTTCAAATATGCAGATACATTTCAAAGGACTGAACAGATGAGATCGAAATAGTTGTTTTTCCCAAACCGAAACTACGATCTGTCGGGAATATTTTCCTGTCGGGAATATTTTCCTCAAGTATTTTCGAATCTTGTCAGAAATTATTTTCTTTTACTTTCCAGAGTAAATTTTGTATTATCTAACCTAGAAGAAAATGTTACTCTGTGTGTTCGTAACTAAACCAAATATGCTCTTTATTGAAATAAACTAAGAGTAAAAAGGGTTTGTAATTTGTCATTGCGAAAGCTTTAGTAAGTAGAAGTAGCTCAATATTTAACTTTTGGAATATGCTATGCGTTTTCCACGAAGGTGTTATGTTTTGAAGATAAACTACTGTGTGCAATCAAGTGTTGCTATTAACAGTAACTTTGCTTTCTTTAAAGCGAATGCACGTAATCTAATTATTCTAGATTGATCAATGCTTTGGGTTTTACTTTAATACCTTCTCATGAACGGTTGGGCTCATGCCATTGAAATTGGGTACATTTACTACAGTGACCTTGAACACTAGGTGGCAATAACGCTGTCATCTGGCAGATAGGTAGTTTACTAGAACTTTGGTTTCTCTTACTCCTCTTTCTGCCAGAATACGACGAATGCCACTGGTGTAGTCAACCGTCACGGGTCCTACTGTAGTATACGGTTCGTTACACTGTTCAAGTACGTTTCAAATATCTTTGCAGTATTTTGCTTTAATGAGTTCCACAGTATAACGTTGTGCCGCATATTTACGCTAAAAGTTCAAAGTTTTAATTTCTGCGTTTTAAGTTTGTCTATGGATAAACTTTAGCTTATCGCCTCCAGTCTTATGACCGTTTTATTGGAGGTCAGCGCTACTCAGGCACCTTTCTGTGCTGTCGAGTGGGTCGTTCTCAAAGTTCTCTCCTCTGGTAGGGCTGGGAATTATTTCTCCCTTTCTCCCCCTCTTTCCTTTCGTTTTTACTTTGCATCACTTCTTTGCTTGCTTCATGTTTATTTACGTTTCGGTGATCGCTTACTCCCTTTTCGGGTTTTCTCCAGTACTCGAATGTTTCTTCTAGTATAATATATTGTATTTCATGTAAATTATTTCTGCTGTATCAGTTTGATTCCTTATGTTACTCGTCCGATGCGCGGTTGTGGGTAATGACTCAGACTGGTGAAACTGTGTCTTAGCTCTCGAGGGATCTCGCTAGGAAGGTTCAGCTAGCCAGTTTCCAGTCTGAGTGTCATTGAAAATTGACTCTTTACGAGTGTTATCCACTAGCTCGTTTGAATGTGAAGTTTCGAGTTTTTTTCTTTACCCTTCTTTAGGGAACAAATCCTAGGTTTGTGGAGTGTGACGAGGCTTCACGGGGACGCGACTGGAAGTGCATTTTATATGTTCGGCTCTTATGCTGTTTCTGTCCGGCGTTAGTAGCTCCTATTCTCTGGATTGTCGGATAAGGTTTCTAGCAAGTGGCGACTGTAATTGTTGGCTCTTGTGTTGTTTCTGTCAGTCACTTACTTATTCTTACATTGAACCCGTTTGAAAGTTTGATTTAGTAATTTAATTTCTAGCTCATATTATCAAATTGTTTTGCTTCGAATTTCAGTTCTGCTTTCGTTTCGTTTTCCTGCCCGCAATGCAAATTTTCTCCCAATGTGGTGATCACTAATTAATGTCTGGTGTCACCTTCCGCTCCTATGTAAGCCCTGATGTGCATTATGTTGGTATGTCTTCGTCTGTATGCTAATACATGATTGATCTAGCTGATCTAGTTCTTGTGCACTTTTAAAGTATGTGCTTTTTATAATATTAGGGCTTTCGAAATCAGTAAAGATATTGATCTTATGTCATTGTTGTTGCTGGCTTCGCAAAGACTTCATTTGCCTATAACAGGTCTAAAGGTATGTACTCTGTTTACCTTTACATTGAAATCACCGAACTTAATTTTCATGTTTTAGTTCGGTATCTCATTTGACCTTTCTATCTCATTGTGTTATTGGTCAAATTTCATTTGACCTTTCATCTGACTTTCTATCTCATTGTAATCTGTGTCTTTCTTGTTATCGTCGCCTCTTTCGGTCAGAGCATTGACACTTATTAAAACCGTGTTGCACTATCGAGCGGTATGTATTGTATATAAGTTTAATACACTTTATTTCCTAAAATGAACTTAGATTTACTTTCTGAAAATTCCACTGTTACTAAGCAGTAAATAATTCATTAATAAAAGAACTATTCGCAATCGCTTATTTACTTTAATTCTCTTATAACTTTTGTATTTTCAGTTTCTCCTCATTGACGATCCAAAACTTTAATGCACCACGAATGAATTTCAATAAATATTTCTAATCGAGATGTGTCATATTCATTGTTTACTTTGCTCTTGGTTATAATGCAGATTGTGGCAGCCAGTTATTTTGCCATTTTGTTTTGTAAGGGTGCTTTATACCACTGATTCCGTTGCAAAACATTCACACAGGCACTTCTGTAAACACTTAGTGGCAACCGGCAGTTCAAAAAATTACCAAGAAAACTTATGTATTATTATTATTTCCATAAATATACTCGAGCTGACGAACATAGAGAAACATGGCGGCATGTTGAAGAATAATAATGAAACCACTTTGTTTTATGAATGACACGTATTTTGCTACATAACTCACGGACATAAAGTCTAGTAAGCGATAGCAAGTGAAGATTGGTTAGTTAAAATCAGATAAGATTTCTTTTATGATACTCAGTGAACATCACGTTTAACATTCACAATATGTGCCGGCCTTCAACACAGATGTAACGAAACAGTCATACGTATTTGCTGCCCTTCTACCCTCATTTACTTACATGAGTAAAAATTTGGTTTTATTTAACGTTTTAATACCTGTACACACAATACAAACTTTACATTTTTCTTACAGTTGAAAAGTTTCTAAATATTCTTTGTTTGTATATAGTTGGAAACAGAAAAAAAAAATGATGTTGGATTCTGTCAAACCCCCAAGGAAGAATGTCATCCCCAAAATTCATAACAGGTTCCTAACATTCAAACATGTTCAGCCCGAATTGTGTTCGTTAGTAACGCTCCATTTTTTTTATTTATTTATTTATTAAAAAATGTGGTATTAATAGTGTTTAAGAATGTACGATCGGAGCTTTGAGTTTTAAGAGAATGCAAGTTTGAATGAATTTGAAATTTGTAACTAACGATCGACTGATGGGCGAGGTTTCACTGTAGAATTATATTTTAATATTCACTTTAGTTGGTACCGAATATTATATAGAAACTTTTCATGTAAACATTATTTTATTTTTCAGATCATGGGAGTAATCCTAACATATTTTGTGGTGCTTGTCCAATTAAATTACAGCAATACCTCCAGTTGTGTCTGTGAACAAAACTCTACAACCTACTGAAAGCCAGTATGGAAATACACTTTCTGAAATAGATTTATAAAATGACTTGAAAGTGTATAAAACATGCAGAAGAAAACTATGTACTTCGTGAAAAGGAATGCACGAAAATGAGTTCACTTATTTAAACCATTGTTTAAAAGTCGTTTTATGCTTAACATTTTAAGTGTAACAATATGTTTAATGTAATAAACATTAATATTTATTTAGAAATTAATATTCAATTTTATTACAATCAATATGTTAGAAAAAATATATAATTGAAAGTAAGGGTACAATCTAGCTGTAAGTTGTTCTCGACTGATTCAGTTATCAAAGATTAAATTTGAGTGCAGACCGACAGAACATAATTCTTATGGAATGAAGTCAGTTTCATGTTTCAATAATAGATGTCACTAACTTCAACGAAGGACTAATTGTAACATAAATTGTACCGAGATGTATTATACACAATGGTTCTGTATTTAAGTTTGAATATTCGACGCGAACTGAATCAAACACCATGATAACCTAGTTGAACTTAACAACAAAACATATTAAAAGAAAAGTAGTCCTTCTCAGCTAAAATTATCTAAGTATCAACCGTTATTATTTGCTAGAATGAGTAGCTAAATATTTCCCATTAATATATTTGCTTATAAATTCAGTTAGTAGAAAATCTCTCCACTGTTTTGATAAAATTTGAATAAAATTTTGTCACTTGTCTCTGACTGGATTCGAACCTACAACGTTGTGATTTGTTGAATTGGATTAAAGATATGGCCTTTAGGGACCTGAGACTCAGGCCGGGATAGGAGAGCGGCAAAGATGCTGCAAGTTGTCGGTCAGAGCCTAAGGTAGAGGTGCCATCACGGTATTTGCCTGGTGTGAATGAGAAAAAAACACAGTCCGGATGTTCTGCTGCTACTGCCTTTATGATTTGTTATACGTTGTTCTTTCCATTGCGCTACGGATCCATTATTCAGAACAAAACGCTGATTATTCCCTTCATTAATTAGCTCAGACATGGAATATAGTGACATAGACAACATTTTTTATTTCAGAATTACTTTAATCATGGATCATGTGGAAGTTTTGTACATGTTATTTTTGTATAACATGTGTTACTTTTCCATTACATAGACTTTCTGAACACACACGGCATTCTTCGGAACGATATCGACCAGTGTCGGTTGATAAAACGCAACAAACCTTCACAGAGTGACATTTCTTTAAAGCTGATATTTCCAAAATTTCTTTTGTATTTTTTTCTGGTTGAAATGCAATACGCCTCTTCAGTTTAAAGAATAGTATTGAATGTCGAAATACCGTAGCACGCCAAACTCCATGTTAATTAGAACGGAAAACCATACTAGCGTTGTTGATCCAAATATTGTACCGATTTTGGCTCACAATTCTGATAAATAAGTGAATTTAATTCCTGAAATACAAAATAGGCAACATAGGCCACCCAACTTAGCTTACGTGAATTAGCTGATATATCAGCAATATTTGAAAGGATACGAAAAGAAAAGAAACAACGTTCCTTGTCTAACGTTACCTGACATTAATCTAAAGTGAGAATATACCTTATAAGTAAAGACTTATTTTTTAAAGACAGAGTTTAGAAATAAATCCACAATCTAATTAATTCTTTCGTATCATCGCCTCAAACGTAGAAGGGCGTAAGTTATATTTACTACATTTTGCATGAGAAGTTTCTCGAAGCTAAATCAATCTTTGGAAGTTTGCAGTTCTTTATACCTTTGTTGCTATATGAGTTTTCCTAATATTTTTGTTGCTTATACAGGTAAAGGACAGGCGTTACATTCAACATGCCTTTAATCAGTTGCTTTCTTGTACACTGGTGGAAACCTTTCGAAGAATATACATACGTCCTTCTTCCTTAAATACGACAATATATTCTTTCATATATATATATATATATATATATATATATATATATATATATATATACATATAGGTTGTCCCGAAATAATGGTGATCTTTTGAAGAAATTCAAGTTGTGTATTGTTTGGGAGCTACAGGCTAAATGAATTAATAACTCGACACATAACGTCGTAAGCAGTGTCATCTTAACAAGTATTTATAGTACCCGATACCTTTATTCAAGCTATGTTTACAATTGATAGAGTGCAGCATAGATAACTTTCGCAATATAACAATGTAAAATTATCAAATAATTTAATGGATTACCAGGTGTATGCATAAATAATTTCCGTTTTAACTAAGAGATGGCGCCAGCGAAAAGTACGCAGCGTATTCATTTGATACATACGTCATTTTGTTCGTCTGACGTTAAACTACAAACACACACAAGTTGAGTCCGCCAAACACTAGCGTCTTTGTTTTATCATTCAGTGATCATGTCGAAGTTTGTGCATGAAAAACAACATTTGCGGCACGCATTGCTTTTCTTATTTAATCAAAAGAAAAAGGCTGTTGAAAGTCATCGTGTGCTGGTAGAAACATATGGTGAACACGCTCCATCGATTAGAGCATGTGAGACATGCTTTCGACAATTTAAAAGTGGTGATTTCAATGTGAAAGACAGTGCGCGCTCTGGTAGACCACAAAAGTGCGAAAACGAGCAATTGCAGGTGTTATTGGAGGATGACCCAACTCAAACTGAACAGCAATTGGCAAAAGCATTAAATCTGTCACAAGAAACAATCAGCAGACGTTTACGAGCAATGGGGAAGATCAATAAACTGGGTAAATTGGTCCCACACGATTTGAATCAACGTCAAATGGAAAATCGCAAAGTCACTTGTGAAATGCTGCTTCAACGCCACGAAAGAAAATCCTTTTTGTATCGAATTGTGACGGGTGACGAAAAATGGATTTATTTTGAAAACTCGAAGCGGAAAATATCGTGGCTTTCATCTGGCGAAGCCGGTCCTTCAACACCAAGGCCAAATCACTTCGGCAAGAAGACCATGTTTTGTGACTGGTGGAACCAGAGCGGTATTGTGTATTATGAACTCTTTAAGCCCGGCGAAACCGTTAATGCACAACGCTATCGCCAACAAATGATTAATTTAAATCACGCATTGATCGAAAGACGACCGGAATGGGCCCGAAGACATGGTAAAGTGATTGTGTTACACTACAATGCGCCGTCTCACACAGCAAAACCAGTGAAAGACACCTTGAAATCGCTTGGATGGGACATCCTTCCGCACCCGCCGTACTCCCCAGACCTGGCGCCATCTGACTATCACCTCTTCGCATCAATGGGGCACGCGCTCGCAGAGCAGCACTTCAGCAATTTCGAAGACTTTGGAAAATTGCTTGACGAATGGTTTGTCGCAAAAGACAAGCAGTTTTTCTGGCATGGTATGCATCAATTACCTGAAAGATGGGCGAAATGTGTAGAAGCCGATGGCCAATATTTTGAATAAAGCAAAATTAATTTCCCTGAACATTACCTGTTTTCTTTACCAAAAATAAAACCGGCAAAATCTTATGCATACACCTGGTAGTACCGCTAACATAGAATGCTATAAAGTTCTGGAGATAGTTATTTACATCAAAATGAGAAAAAGTTCTAAATATTGGGGTCCATTAACTTGTAATTCCCACCACTACAAAAAATTCTAGAAATGATTAGCCTAACGTTTTGCACCCAAATTTGCACCGCAACGGTTAAAAAGTTATAATTTATAAGCACATATATTTTCTAGAACCACGTTAATGGTAGCCCCTCTCCCCTCAACCATTTTTTTTTTTCGAAAACAAATAGTGTACCGCTCTCCACCGTTTTGCACCGTTGCACCGCAATGGTTAAAAGGTTATCAGCTCTTATACTTGTGGTGGGGTCGTTGGGGACAAGTTAATGGTAGCCCCCTACAGCAAATTTTCAAAAATCAGACCGTGACACAATCCGCAACAGATTATACTCGTTTGCGCCCTAGTTTCGCGTTTTGCAACAACAACGACTAAAATGTTATAAGTACAAACATTTCGGGAACCAAGTTAGTGGTGGTCTTCCTCATTTTTTTTTTGGGGGGGGGGGATAGATATTTTATCTTACTGCAGTCGTTTTGGACCGCTTTGCTCCTAATTTTTACGTTTTGTAGCGCAATAGTTAAAAAGTTAATAGAACTTATATTTCGGGGAGCCAAGTTAATGTTACAACCACCCCACCCCCTACGGCAAAATTTCAAATTTAAACAGTGACACATAGTGTACTAAGGGAACTAGTATCCAAGTCAAAAAATAAGAGTAAGAGTAGAGACCGACTTATCAGAACAAACAGCTATAGGACAAAAAGGTGAGGCAGAGGTACTATCTCTATCCCACTTTGCTTATATCTGGAAGATATTGAAAAGTGATTATTCTAAAGCAAAGGAGAAGTTGCAGATAGTAGAAGAAAAATTAAATGCATTAAATTTGCGGATAATATTGTTCTTACAGAGAATGACACATCATTCAACAAGATGTTAAGACAGCAATGGAAAAGCTATCAAGAACATGGAATGACAGTAAGCGTAAATAAAAAGAAATTGATGGAACCTGGAAGTAATCGAGCCATACCAAACTTCAACATCGGAAGGGAAAAAAGATAGAAGAGCTTCAGATGTTTGACAACTATTATAAGTGTGAATATGAAAGGATGAAAACAGATCAAGGCGAAAATAGTAATGGCTAAAAAGGCGTTTACTAAAACAAATCATTTCTGCTTATCGATGAACATAGAATTAAGGAAGAGATTGATTAGATATTTTGTAAGGAATATTGTGTTGTATGGAGCAGAAAGGTGAACTCGCACAAACATGGGGCTCAGCCCCCAAACCTGACCTTACCTAACCTCCTCTAATTCATGGTTACTAAAAAATGCAAGAAAACAATTATTAATAACTATGAAGAGATAGAAATGTGTTTTGAAAGAAAAAAAATACCCCCAACAGGATTCGAACCCGGGTTCTTTCACTCAACCAGCCGACGCCTTAACCCAAAGAGGGCCAAAGAGCGCGATTTCAGGAAAACGGTAGCTATTGGTTGCAAGGCATGTGACGTCACTGTACGGATCCATGACTGTGTGCTTGTAACAAGAGCATAGGGAAGATCATATAGTATCGATGGATATAAAAGTAATTTTGCACTTGATATATGGTTATGAAAAAATACTATTTATTTGTGTTATACTTTCCTGTTGCTAATTTATTACACATAATTTGCTTACTTATGAGCGTTTTTTTCGATAGCAACTCTTTGACACCTCCTAATGGCAAGAGCATCTTCCTTGGCCGCGTAACTAGAGAACATGTAGGCACTACTTGTTAAATCATTACATCAAGACCAAGGCAAATAATAAAAACAAAAGTGCATTAATTTTATTGAGTGAAATTTAACTACGTTGTCTGAGATATGTTACCATCTTGATAAAACTTCTTGTGTACTAATACAGAGACATTTCCTAAATATATATTTTCTGCCATCTACTGGAAATCTGAATGAACGACAGCAAAGATTATTCCAGAACTCGACTCTGTGTGAAATTATTAATTATATTTTGTATATTTCTCATATAAAACCATTCAATGGGTAGAAAGGACCAATCACAAAATTATAAGAAGGCAAAGACAGATATCATGATTGTAAGTTTCATGTAAAAATTAAAAATAAAATAACAACGACAGAGAACGTATCTTAGTCAGATTTCCTGGTGTTGTATGTAGCTAAGAAACTGCTTGACTTGGCAAACCAAGGAAAGTAAAAGCCACAACTCATCATGACAAGTTAATCGAATGTTGTGACGTCTTCAAGTAAATGACCGAGGTTACTGCAATCTGCCATGCCACCTTTATATAGAAGTGTTGTCAAACACTCGCCCCTACTTAGATCTCTATTTTCATACGAGATACATCGAAGACGACATCATGTTCCAAGTAAGTAAAGCTGTCGCTCTGATTTGTAGCTGATAATTTCCGTGGTTGACTTAGCCTCGATTTCTCATTTGCAGAGCCTTGGCTATTATTTATTTATGTATTAATCCTTCCGATTCGAACATTATCGAACTTACACGTTCCCGAAGATAGTTTTGTATTTGATTTCAATGCATCCTAGTGCAACCATTAGTCCTATCAGCGTTTCGTCTCTTTCCGGCATTAATGCAGTAAACGACATTTTGAAAATTTTACAGGAAAGCTGAAAAACTGATTTTTTTTTTTATGAATTTTATTTGCTCCTAACACGAAGAGAACTTGGTCTTTGAAATAATTACCACAAGTCAGTTTTTTCGTTTAATTTGAAACGTTTATACCGTAAAAACAAACGCCTAAATGCTACATACGACATTCTTGCCCTCCCCGAGTAAGCGACATAGCTATCTCGGCAACGGCAGATGATAGAAACATGGCGATCAAACCATTTCATGCGCCTTAAAAGTCTGAGCCGGAAACGGCAAAAAAGTCAATTTCGAAAAAAAATGTCGCTTACTGCGTTAATGTCGGAAAGGGATTGTGGCCAGTCACCGAATTCTGAAAGAGGTTAACTTCTGAATGATTCAAGGAATCATTTCCAAGCTACTCCTCGAATTCGGGAGTCTGCTTCTATTAGGCTTCTAGCAACTTTCAAATAGCTCCATCGTCTGAAGCTCGAAATGTGTTTTAAAGAAAACACAGGTTTGATCCATGTCCAGTACCAAAGTTAAAGGATCAAGAAACATGCCAAGCTGGACGTGAACAATATAGTACTAGTTTACTGAAGAAACGAAGGTTAAGGAATTCATGGGCATGCAAGAAAAACTGTATTTATTACCCTTCTATTTGGTGGGGAGAGAAGCTTTTGTGTAGTCTTGTCCGAAAAGGACATAGTTTAAAAGTCACCAAGTTTCAATTCACAACTCAGAAAAATACGGAAGTTATTAACAAATAACCAGGCTGGGGGCCGGCTTGCACTGTAAAAAAAAAAACACTTTCTTACACTTTTAGGGCACTTTCAAAAGCAGGAATGTGTTTTAAAAGTATACCAATTGTGTAATAAAGTGTTATGAAGTGTTCGAATGTGTTCCATTATAAGTACTACATAAATCGAGCGCATTATTTGAACATAATAAAAGCACTATAATCCTAAGAACATTTTTTTTGCGCTTTCGAGCACTTTTTCAGCACTATTAAGGGAGCAGATTTATCTCACATTCTGTACATTTTTTTACACTTTTTCCAAGCTTATTACACCCCAAGAATAGCTCACATTAAATTCTTTGTCATTTTTATTTGTGCCTCCTCATTATTTTTTAAACAAAATTAAGGGGCTCAGGTAATTTATATAGTAGTAGTGTGATTTTTATGTTTATGAAGCGTTTTTCTAAATGCACAGTCTTTAAGAAGAGTTTAATATACATTATTTATCTCTTTATCGGGTAGGTTGAAGGTATAGTGTTGAGATGCCAATTTAACATAAACTGTAGGTTCCATTCTTAGAAAGTCTCAAGTTTGCTAAGGTGCTTAATCAAAATTCTACTTTAACGTTAGAACCTATTTTCCAGTTTAATAATTTAACTCTATACAAATATGCATAGGTAAACAAATTAAACTATACATCCTTCCAGTTTTTTAAAACCGTAGTTGCGCCCTAAGCTTGTCTCGTCTGGGGAATGACGTCCCTACATGAATTGAATTGAATTGTATGGCCTCTAGGCATCTAAGGCTCAGGTCAGGATAGGGGAGGGAAAAGTATAGGGGAAGGTGTCGGCCAGAGTCTATGTTGAAGATGCCATCCCGGCATTTGCCTGTTGTGACAGGAAACACTGTCAGGATGGTCGGCCGCTGGGATCGAACCCACTCTGACCTCCCGAATGCTACGCCAACGCTCTATCCCTGAGCTACGGCCGCTCCGTACGTCACTGCATCACTTTTAAGATAAGATTGACTACGAATGAAGCGCACAAGGTGCCAGTTAGGATACCACCCGATATTTACCTTCTGAGACTGTAAAAAAGCCTTTATAAAAATAATCAAAATTGCCGGCACCATGACAAACCGAGCCTTCAAATTCCAATTTGAGGCTTATTGCAGTGATTCCGCCAGACAGACCCTGTGGGGGTATCACCCTCGAAATGCTCGACCCCCCA
>JAGDQP010021100.1:0-32242 GCA_022664845.1 Lepisma saccharinum | reverse complement strand
ACCTTTTAACAGAATTAAATCATCTCATTTTAAACCTTTAACTTTCCTTTACGGTGTTCGTTATACAGTATGTAACTATGTAAAATTGTTCATATGACACTCCAATTTGTACTATTTATTTTGTCACTTAACCTAATAGTGTTCACTCCTAGTGATATGCAACTTACTACTACTTTTCTTCCCAGTGTTTTAAAGTATAAGCACTTCAGAATATTGTCATCCATTGAAAAGTTTCAAAAATTGGAACACTTGTGCTAGTATCTGCTGTAAACGCGATCATTTGTTCTTTCTTTAATAATAAAAAAAAAGGGGGGGGGGGCACGAATTGCGAGGACAAAATTTGAGTTACCATGACTTTTGGGGCCGCCATAATTTTTTACCACAAACTTACTTTGCTTGTTTCTCTCTTCTGTGCGTACATCGAGAACGATCAGGAAATAGTTGTTAAATGAAGAATATACGCGTATATAGTTATAGTTTTTACCTTGAATTTTTCATTGAAATAGATTGATACCTAGCCGCCGTAGCTCAGTGTTAAAGCGCTGGCGTGGCATTCGGGAGGTCGTGGGTTCGATCCCAGTGGCCGACCATTTTGACTGCGGTTTATCCACCTTTCTGAATATTTTCTCCTCTCCTATCCCGACCTGAGACTTAGATGCCTAAATGAATTAATGAATTTTATTTAAGGCCTTTATACATCTAAGGCTCAGGCCGCGTTAGGGAAGGGGAAAGGATTCGCGAAGGTGTCAGCCAGGACCTATGTTGAAGGTACTATCCTGGCATCTGCCTGGTGTGACTGAGGAAAACCCTGGAAAAACCTCATCCAGGATGGTTGGCCGCTGGGATTGAACCCACGATCTCCCGAAAATTACGCTAACGCTCTACCACTGAGCTACGGTGGCTCGGCTTAGATGCCTGTAGACCATAAATAAAATTGAAATAAGGAGGAATGTGCGGTGACGTATTTCCTGACTTAACAAGATTTTGATATCCACACAGAAATTTTGAGGCTTAGTTCTATAGGAATACTGCAGTGACACTTATTTCATACTGGAAACCGGGCTATAACATATTTCGAAAACAATATTATGTTAACGTCTGTGTTCTTACTAACAAATCTTCGAATAAATGTGGTTAAAAGGAAAGATAATGATTCGACGTACACGATTGGCTGGGTTTTATAGAGCGCAATAATAATAATAAAAGAGTTCAAATTGGGAGGAAAAAAGAACTTGTACCTGTTTATGAATCATACGAGTCCATTAAATCCCCCTGACCACCACCCAAGAAGAAAATTTCATTTTTATGTAGTACTTTCGTTTGAGCTTTGATTGAGTGCTTTTGAGTTGCAAGAAACAAGTTTTGAATTACTTTCATTACCAAGATATTCTTTTTTTAAACCTGTTAATCCATGAATTAAAATTAATCCGTATATTGTTAACATTCAAAACTAAGAGAAGAGTGTGGTTTTCTAGTTTATAATAAACTTCTAGTTTGTTTTTAATTACTTTGGAAACTTAAATAACTTTATTATTATTATTTGCAACTCGTAAGAATTTAATCATGGCTCAAAAGAATACACTATAAAATTGAAAATTTCTTTCGTGCATGGGCCAATTTTGTGGATCCTTAATGTTTCCTCGTAAACTTTCATCTGGTTTATCTTGGAAACAATAATAACTCAATATTTTCTTTTGCAGCACAAAAGAACTCAAACGAATCCATATATTAAATTGCTAAAATTCGAAAATGGGCCCCTTCGAGGTCACCTGAGACTTTAGGCTATCTTTTTGAAAGTCGCGGTTGTGAATCCGTAGATTTTATCAAGCATTACAATCATATAACCAGTACGAGCCTAAGTCAAAAAGTTACTAAAATGGGCCTTACAAACTAGTTTATCGAAAATTGGGTAGGCATGTACCATTAACCTGGCCCTCCCACTTAAGATCTCATATGGCCTTATAAGTGTAGTAACTGTTTTTTTTTATTATTATTATTTAAGAAGAAAAGAGCTGAAACCAAACTTAAACGAATCATGTATAAATTCGTAACTTGAGGGAGGCGTTAACCTGGCTCCCGGTGTATTTGCACCTTAGAAATGAAAGTAACTAAAAGAGAACTCAATCATAGCTCAAAAATAAAAAATAAAAAATGTGGTGAGGACCAAGTAAATGGACCCATATTATCCTATAACAGGGTGTCTGCTGACCTTGAAAACCTGGAATTAGCTGGGAATTTTATTTTGGACCTAGAAAAAAAAAAGCCTGGAATTCTAGTGAAAACCTTTTTTTTTTAATAGTTATTTTTAACTTAAATTTTCACTTTATTATTTCCACTTTGAAAAACGTTTAGTAGAAACTTTATTGAATTTGTGAATTTAAGGTCACAGAAATAGGCATGCAGTAATTAATTTTAGTAAAAAGCTCCTCAGTGACTCTCAGACTTCTTGTGAGTATGGGTGTGACGACTCCGAGGGTACCCGAGCTTATTAAATCAGCCATACTTATTTCTGATTGATGCTCTGTTTTTTTGTTTTTTTTTTTACATTTCATCTTTCTCTTATCTTCTACACTAATCATGTATGTCTTGTTTTATTTTCTAATTGGGTTAATGTATTAATGTACTTTGGGTCTGATGTTAAACTAAGTTTTGATATTTCCTTAACTTTAATGTATATTTTGTCTAGTATCTGAATTCAAATAAAGCCACTTTAAACCCAAAGAGGATCCATATTACTACTTGCCTTAAAGTATAGTTTTTAATGTCGTCTTCTTAAGTAGTTGCCTCAGTATGAATTGGATAGGTTCGGAAGGGTACTTGCTCCATCTTCAGGCCGTCGTTGAGATGTAATTTAAGTGTGTGTGTAGGTTTCTTTTTAGATTAGGTTGTATGTGACATGTTGCGAACACTACTACCAGCTTATGTACTGAGGCACTCTTTTCTTAGGTTTCCACTTATTTATTCAAGATTACCCAAAGCTTTCTACAGTAGAAGGCCAGAGGGTACGATGTGGGAACGCATCATGTGAAGCCTGCCAGCTGATGTAGTACGTCGTCTGCTGTATTAACTATGACTGGGAACTTATGAGTTCCAAAAATCGCGCGCAAACTATTGGGTTTAAAACATTTTGTGAAAGTGTTGCATGTGATTTCAGATTCATCCTCTTCGTACGAGGATGATGATAAAATGTTTGTAGAATACTTAAAATCGAGGCGCATTCTAATATAATCTGGAGACGTCCAAACTATTTTGAAAAATTGGATGATGTTGATTTCTTTACAAGGTTGATACTTTACAACCACTTGAGTATACACTGGGAATAAAACCCTTGACTCCTTGTATTTAACTCACCCATTGTGAGAAAATGAAAAACGATTTTTCCTATAACATCTTCACTGTCATACTCTGTAGCCACGAAATGCATTTTTAAAGCACATACGAGATTAAAGTACATAAAGCTCGTAATGTTTGCTTTGTTACAAACCAGTGCAACATGAAAATCGACCATCCAATATAAGCAACTTTTCGATAGGGTGCAAACAGTTCACACTTTCTAACATGCCGGCTATCCTGATCTATGAATATTGTACGAAACAGACTCGGTTAAATTGTACACATGCATCGTAAGAAGTTATTCCGAGCTGTATTACTAGTTACAACCAGTTTAATATTTTTCCAAAATATCAAGCACTCATAGTTCATTGAAATCATATTTAGTTTCTTTGCTGAGTTCGCGACATATATGAACCAACATTATTTATTATAACTGTTAGAAAATACAAAATGCGCTTGTATTAACAACGGGAGACCATATTAATACTGTAACGCTCTATTCCGAATTGAAGTAAGCATACTGTTGTACTTGAAATTGTCCACTTAATTGTAAAGCTTTTTCCGAAAAATTTCTCCACATTCTTAACTTCAGGTTAGCTGAGTTTAGTGTAGTAATATTGCAGTTTAGCTACTTGTGTCATAATGCACTGACAAGGACTCAAAATGCTATAGCCAGGAAACTTACTGAAACGCGTGGGAAATAATGAAAAACATGCCCTAATGTGGAAGTTAAGATGTGCTCATAAAGGGCACAAAACCCATGTTTAAACCACGAAGGTAGCTAGCTATTCCTTCTTTCTATAGAACGCAATGCATCTTAAATTATGTGATTGTGATTTTAATAGGTTTTTTTTTTTTTTTTTTGTAAAATATAGATGATGATTTGAGTCAAAGTATACAATAAAGAAGTGACTATACCTATATGTTATTCCACTCAGAGCATCCCCTCTGATAGTGTTAATCTACTACGTTAGCATGCAATATTATGCTAATTTAATCATGTGTTTTGTCTATATTAGCTTCTTCTGTCATACGTTTTTCTGTTCTTACATAAAGGACATACAAATTTAATTCGGCCCCTTGTACAAAGCGTATAAAGTTATTTGTTGCTCCTATGAATACGCCTCGTAAATTTGCAGACTTCGCCTCGCAAAATTAAAGCTACCTAGGTAAATAGCAGATTTAATTGCTCATAGTTCTTTATATCGAACTTTACAACAAAAATATATCCGAAAACATATTTCTACATCAGAAAGAAATGATAGAGCTGACACATGGTCGTCTATCAGAGCTCGTCTCATTATAAATATCAAAGCTTATTTATACTTTTTAATAATATATTACGTACCTCTCCAATTGATCCTCTTCTACTTAAGTCTCCAACATCATTCGACCAACATTTAAAAAACAAAAATATCAGCGATAATTTGCACATACCACCTACAAAGTTCTTTAAATAAACACCATGATACTCGCGCAGTCAGCCGTCAGGGAAATGTTGCCATTGTCCAATACTCCGGCCTTCTACTGAAGAAAGGCTCTGGATTAACCCATTTCGAATTTTAACACATCTGTGTTTACCTGTACATTGTACATACAATATTTTTTATTGTTCATAATTCTTATACTCGAACAGGAATTTGTTGTAAGTATGGCCTAAATACATTTTACCTACACGTGATAGAAATTCGACAACAGTTTTTCCAATATGTCCGCAATCTGCTCAGACTTTCTTTAAACAAGTCTGGTGTGTAGCATAGTGATAGCGGAGTAATTTAAAATTAGTGGGTTTTACAATTGGACTGAAGTGTTTGTTTTAATAAATAATGCACTTCTTTCCACATATATACATTTACATTTTATTAAACTTGACAAATAATATCTCATAAAACGCTACAAACATTCTTAAATTAACCTGCATTTCTACGGCGGCCTGAAGACGGAGCGAGAGCCGTTCCGAAAGGCCTAGCCAATTCATATTAAAGCAACTACTTAAGAGGATGACATTTAAAACCTTACTTTAAGGTGAGTCATAATAGTTTATGTTAAATTCAATCGAATTTGAGTTGATTTTATTTATTGTGTTTAGGCAACTTTACCTTAGTCGGGTAATTGCTAAAATAAACATACTTTGTTTATTTCCAAGAAGAAAAAAACTTTATAAATTAACAATACATGGGATAAATGCATTTGTGTAAGTAAAGTAACTGGCCATTCTCCATCAAGAAGAATATACAGTAAAATGTGTTTCGAAGTTATGTTTTACATAGATGAATTCCTCGTTTTTAAATCTTTATTATTATTATTATTATTATTATTTTTTAAACAAGAGTATTGGTTAATTTACATGCAGAAAGGTAAATTATATTTCCCAAATTTTGGATCTGTTAGATCTCAACTAATTTTACGTTAAAATTATTAAAAATATAAATCATACATTTAGTTTGTACTATTTGTTTGCTTGTTTGTTACTGCACAATTTTCTCAACTACCATCTGATAGGGGAATATCCTACTTTATTCTTTTCTTGTTTGAAATCTCTCGAAAACATACATTTTATCAGGTAGTACATAAATATTATTTTTTCATGTTCTATAATGACTTAAAGAAATAATATGCGCTTAATATGCTTCTTTTAATAGATAAATATTTTTTTTGTTTGCAAGAAAAAAATTATATAAATTAATGGCCTGGAAAAGTAGACCTGGGAAACCTATAAAAAAAAATGAAAATCAGCATCCAGTAGACACGCTGTATAAAAATTCTACGTGTATTTCAAAAATAAGTAAAAACTAAATGTAAATTTTACTCGGTTTTTGTTCATCTCCAGGTACGTTTATCTGGACAATCTGGAGAACTTCGAAATTAAATGTTTACTCTTTACAAGATTAATTTATTTAGGCTGTTTCACTAATACTGAACAGACCAAAATAACTTGAAAAGGGAGTAAAAAATTAAAAATGTACGCAGGTAACCTGATACCTACGGGACGGAGACACCTGATCAAGCACACGACAGCAGTGTCACATAAGCAGTGTTGCCACCCCAACACAAACATATTTTTTCAAGTGGCACTACGAAAACTTCATTGAAAATAAATCTGCGAAGCAAAATACGTCCAGTGATACCAAAATCTATGCTCAGTTTCGCAACTTCGGGAGATATGAAAGGTCAAAGTTAGATAAAGAAGCAATGGATTGTAGCTAAACGGATAATATTAGATCAAAAACATGTACACAGAATGATAATATGAATAGATCCCAACAAAATGCCAGAAGTAAAGTTCATTTGGATTAGCAGTGTTACCACACGGGACGCCGAAAAAATGGGAAATTTAAATTCACTAGTTGCACAAAAAATGTCCCCTTGACAAAAGTCACGAAAATAACCATTAAGACTGTTTGAGGCCCTAAATGTACAATGATATTTATTTGGAAGCGATATTCAAAAGCGTTCACAAGATATGTACGATGCGTCCAAAAGAGGGAAAAGGTGGCAACATTGGAGAGACATTTTTTATCCCTCAAGCAGCAGTGGACTACACACGGGGTTGCAAAGAGTATGGCGAATGTTGGTTTGCAGCCCGATTACCAGGATGATCGCTTCGCGAAGTACAGCTATGATGGCGGTAGTGTGACTCCTTCTCCTCCTATTCGATATTTTCATGATAAAATATAGACAAAAGATAGAACGTTACCATTGAATATTCAAGTTACTTTACACATTTGCATGATAAACTACAGCAAGTATAAAGAATAAAAAGGCTTTTAGCAAGTAAACTTTCCAAATACGGTCTCAAACTAGCATCAGATTACCTCCACTTCAATACAAGGCAGCGGTAGTAAGCCTGGGGCAGTCAATGGCGTGTCAGACTTCTATACTTTGAGCAACAGTTTGAGTCCCGCTGGTGGCATTTAATTTCTTGTTACTAAACGTGAATCAGTAATAACAAAATTTTCTATTTACATTAGACGCACGCTTATTGACTTTTGTATATTTTCAATTAATTGTTTTAAACAGCGTAGAATTTAATTTAGCTTGGTACTGTTCAAAGTTCGACTAAACGAGCACAGGAAGAAAACTGAACATTGTGATGCAATGTATTAAGAGTCATTATTTTGAACTGAATTTAATTTATTTTAAGGTCTTTAGGCGTCTGAGGTTCAGGCCAGGGTGGGGAAAGTATTGTGGAAGGTAGATGACCAGGGCTTATTTTGTATGTACCACCCTGGCTTTTGCCTGGTGTGATTGAGGAAAAACCTCAGTCAGGATGGTCGGCCGCTGCAGTCGATCCCAGGACCTCCCGAATGCTAAGCCAAGGCTCTGCTACTGAGTCATGGCAGTTCGGTCCATTATTTTGATATCCGGACAATGTGAGAAAGTTATGTTTTTATTTTCCTTATTTTATGGAAATAGGTCATGAGAAATTAACAATGTGCAAGTTTGAACCCTCGGAAAAATTTGCCCTACCAAGTATCAAGCTCCAAAGTTGAAGGTCACGGTCTCCTTGTCTTATGAAAATGTGAACAAGGCATATTTTCAGGATGTTATAGCTTTATAAAGCAGCATTACCCCACGTTTGTGTACATACAGTGATAGCACTCTATTAGCTGATGATAACTGCTGATACAATTTAGTGGGACACAGTGATTCCACCAGACTCCCATGTGGAATCACCTCCCAAATCTCGATACCCTCCCAACTTTAATTTTTACGGTCCAAAATCTACAGATACCGTGCAAAATTCCAATTACATCCTCTCAAGATTGACTTTACACCCCATCTTCTTCTTTCGACATCTGCGGAAACTGAAAATTTTGAAAGAATCCCCGGTGGAGCATGGCTGCTTTGTATTGTTGCGCGGCAACAAATAATGGACTGAAAGTCGTTGTGCTACTATTACACACACTACTGGACTACGGAATTTTATTAAAAGAATAGGGATAAAGAAGAAACAAAATAAAAAAGAATCTGGTGCATGTATACTTGGAAAAGACCTCTTTCCTATAGTCTACACTTTAAAGTCACCACGCAACATAAAAGATACAAGTACGGTTTTAAGGCATAATTTTCAGCTAAGCAACAACACTCCGTAATGGATTCTAGCGAAATTAAAAGTTCATGGTAGAAAAATAGTGTGGGAAATGAAATAAGTGTGGCGTCTCATTGCTGTTAAACATGAGAGCTGCTTGAAATTTAAAAATTTCCGAAATTTGTGCTTTTTAATGGTAATTATCTCAAAACAGCATCCTCCTGGAAAAAACTGATTGTACCTTATTGTAGCTGGAATTGAGCTGAATTGAATTTTGTTTATGGTCTTTAGGCATCTAAGGCTCAGACCGGAATAGGGGAGGGGAAATATTCGGGAAGATGTCGGCCAGGGCCTATGTTGAATGTGCTCAGGGCATTTGTCTGGCATAACTGAGGAAAAATCCCTGGAAAAGCTTCAGTGATGATGGTCGGCCGCTGGGGTCAAATCCAGGCCCTCTCGAATACTACGTCAATGCTGGAGATGTCTACAATTGTTAGGAAAAGAGATAACAGTGGATCTCTTTTTACTTTCCAACAACAAATAATAATAACATTGCATTGGGGATAGCCCATCTGAAATCGTCCAGCTTAGATGCTCGACCCCATTCAAATAAATTTATTTTTCAACATGTTTATATCCTATATAAGAATAGTTCAAAACGGGGATCCTTTTATTTTTACCCAAACCGATTAATTCATAGTGACCATCTTGATGAATTTCGATTTTTTTTTATTTATGGCCTTTAGACATCTAAGGCTCAGACCGAGATAGGAAAGGAAAACGGACGCGGAAAGGTGTCGGTCGGGGCCTAAGTTGAAGGTACAATCCGGGCATCTGCCTGGTGTGACAGGAAAAACCTCGGTCAGGATGGTCGGTCGCTGGGATTGTCCCACGACCTTCCGAATGTTACGCCAACGCTCTACGTCCGAGGTTTCATTTTGCGGCACATACCGAAATTTATGTTTGCAGACGCTTACGAAAAATATCTGCGGGCTGCCTTACCATAGGACTTAAAAAAAAAAAAAAAAAAAGTCTCCTTGATAATTTTAGTCTTCTGCATGAAAACTCTCAAGCGTAATCGAACTGGTCAAAATGGTATCCAAATCGAAATAGAAACAATGCTACTTTTCAGGGTGCTTTTTCGCACGGAAATAATTGAATGTCGGAGTTTTTTTGTACATTAATGCATATAAAAGTATATTGAGAACAGATACAATACTTATTTTGCGCATTTCTTTCTCGTAACATCAGTATCGGCTCGGCATGCAGAGTAACACTCGTCATACTCCTGGCATAGAGACCTGCACGGGCCGAATTTTTCGGCCCGAGCCCAATCCAGCCCGAATGTACCTAGGCCCGGCCCAGCCCGGGCCCGGAAAGCTTAAAAATAATGTGGCCCGGCCCGAAAAGTTTTAAACATTCATGGCCCGGCCAGATAAATTTTTAAAAAGTTTTGGCTCGAGCCCCAATATATTTGTATCTGGTATAATAATAATAATATAATATAATGCGTACAAGCCTATGTGAGTGTTTGAACAATGTGATGCCCTTAGATATGCTAGTCATTTTAATCATTCTACAGGATTGCCGTTTCAATTTATTTATAACACAAAGGATCAAAATAATCCTTTCGCTTTGAACAGTATGATTACTTGTAGCCGTAGGTTTCTTAAATCCAACAAAGAAGTAGCTAGTCAAAGTATAACTTTTATTTACAAAACAAATTACCAGACATTTGACCCCACCGGCAAGACCTACATTTGCACGGTATTTAACACCGTATTAGACTGCAACCCTGACTTCATCCACCATTTCTTCCAGTGGGTCGCTGAAGTGGAGAGAACAACAAAAAGAGTGCGGTTTCCTTTCACTTTTATATCAAGACGACAACTCTGACTGTTCCCCTGGGATCCAGTGGTTGGATTGACCATATTCTGATATTGACACGGATCATCAGCAGAGGAAGCTTCAATACGCATACTTCATTTGTTATTTATTGACGGTAGGGCATGCAGTTGCTCGTGTTACTGCCGACTGGGGTCAACGCCCCGGTACAACCAATTCTCTAAAGCGAAAATGGAGCCGCTAAGCAAAACCAACTGTACATATTGTATTCTTTGTAATACCTTTCTCTCCACGTGGCGTGCACACAGACTTGAACTTTTGGCTTTATTCCAATTATCGTTTAAAGAAAGTCAATAATTATTGAACAGCTTTAAAGAAGTGCAATTAATCGGCCCGAGCCCGGCCCGACCTGACGAAAAAACAAGCCCGGCCCGGCCCAAAGAAATAACGGAGCTGGCCGGGCTTGGCTACGGACCTCGGGCCTAGCCCGGCCCGTGCAGGTCTCTACCCTGGCAACATTGTGTGCGATCCAGTCTTGTATGAGGGATATAAAATATCCCTTCAATGTTACCACCTTTTCCCTCTTTTGTTGTATCTTGTGAACGCTTTGTGATATCGCTTCCAAATAAATGTCATTGTACTTTTAGGCCTTCAAACAATCTTCTTGGTTATTTTCGTGACTTTTGTCAAGGGGACATTTTTTTTGTGCAAATAGTGAATTTAAATTTCCCATTCTTTCGGCGTCTCGTGTGGTAACACTGCTATTCCAAATGAACTTTACTTCTGGCATTTTGTTGGGATCTATTCATATTATCATTCTGTGTACATGTTTTTGATCTAATATTATCCGTTTAGCTACAATCCATTGCTTCTTTATCTAACTTTGACCTTTCATATCTCCCGAAGTTGGCGAAACTGAGCATAGATTTTGGTATCACTGGACGTATTTTGCTTCGCAGATTTATTTTCAATTAAGTTTTCGTAGTGCCACTTGAAAAAATATGTTTGTGTTGGGGTGGCAACACTGCTTATGTGACACTGCTGTCGTGTGCTAGATCAGGTGTTCCCGTCCCGTAGGTATCAGCGTGGTATCAATTTACCTGCGTACATTTTTTTTTGCTCCTTTTTCAAGTTATTTTGGGATGTCCAGTATTAGTAAATGTATATATATATATATTTCACATTAATGAAAACTCCTGATTTCTATTTTTTTTTCAGTTAAAAGTGTTGGTTCAGTTTTTATCTTAAACTCAGAAACATGCGCTCTTTACGACATTGGGACACGCGATTGTAGCGTGTTATTTTAAACTACCTGCTTTGACCCCATGAAAAGCAAAAGTATTTCTTTGTTGATCTGAGTGTTTTGCATTTTATTAACCTAAATTCTGTTTTGTTATCGGGTAGTGTGAAATGTAGGTCATAGCAAAAAATCGCATCAATAATTAACAATTGCTCATTTAAGGTAACCTGCGTACCGTTGACGCTGAATGCGATGTAAAATGCACACATAATGCGTTTTAGCACGTACACTCGTAACTGGTACTGGATTTTGTTTTATCTTAGCGAAATACAACTGTTATATTGCTCTAGTCATTATTGAAATGGGTAGTAGATTGACATGAAGATCGTATAATTTCTTTGCTGTTTGTATATGCATTTTATTGATATTGTTTTGTAGATAATGCTTGCAGCTATTATTTATGTATTTAGTACATTTAATGTGTGTGGGGTATTCTTCAATGGGCAAAACGCTTCACTGTTCTGAGGAACAACGCCCCTCGGCTAGCACTGTTCTTGGCGAAAGATACAATAAGTTGTAACTAGGATCTTATTTAACTTGTTGAAAGTGAGAACAACCTAGGAAAACCTCAGTGTAGCCGGGAGCTGAAACTAATTCTACGTACCTCCCTCAGAAGTCGACAACCTTAGCTACGAGTCCATGGGTCTGGATCGGATAGTTATCATTTGAACCTTTTTGTCAAGTCGTCTACATGACTACACTAGATATTTCTGTGGAAAGGTCACTCACTACATGTAAATCAGTAGGCGGAGTAAAATAAAACCTTTCTTACACGGACTATCGCGACAGTTTTCTGTAGGGTTTCCCCCAGTTGTCAAGCGATTCCCGGGATGGTACGTAAAATAGAAGCCCTGACACTTTCCCCATTCACTTGAGGATTTTATATTTCAGATTTAACAAAGTACGGACACAGATGTTAATACTACTTAGGAGAGCTAACAGTTGGGATTAACCAACCGTTGTTCAAGACTCCATACCATTACTTCGGTTCAAGTTCACTATGAACAAAACAGTTTTGGAGCCGACTGTTTCCATATGAGTTAACTGAATTAAGTATTCTTCAAACAGAATGGAGAGTTATATTTTATGCCTGTAGTATAGAAGGATAGTTTATTTTCTGCGTAAAGAAGGTAATGGAAGATGAATTTAAAAGCCTGCATATATTTTTAAAAATCCTTTTGAACTCAGCTCGAAAATGAAACTCGTCGTATATCTATTCTGACAATATTTAATGCAATTTTACTGAAGAAAACCCCTTTTGTAATGCACTTTCGTATAATATATAAGTGACAGATGTGTGAGTTATTGTTATATAACGTTCAGAGTTGATGTAACGGAGAATCCATCCAAATTATGTTTGACTATTCAGTTCTTTCATGCTCAAAAGGGGAACCGATATCTTGGTTATTGATACTCGTAGTAGAAGTTTTTATTTTACCTTCACACATTATGCAAAAGACATAAGAGAACCTTTACCCACTTTTCAAGTTTCCTGCTGTTATGTCGATAACATGCACGTAAGTAGTTAAAGGAGTCACGCTATCTTCGGAGAAAGTCTCCTTCGACTTGAAACGCATCATTAAAGGAGATCATTAATTTTTCTGGAAGGAAGTGTGGAATATTTTACCATTCTGATTAAAAGCAAAATTGAATTTTTTCTAATACAAGAGAAACTGAAAGTTCAGTGGTTAACATGGGAATACCATAGACTGCTGTAAGTGTGGGACCTTACTTCGTGACATAAATGAACGAAGTTACATTGAATGTGATGTTATTTTCATTTGTACTTTCAACAAAGATAAATTCCATGCACGTGTTTAGTTGAGTTTCTGAATGTCAGTGTGCATGATTTTTCTGAGTACTGTTATTGTATGATTAGAAGAGATTATTGGTGCAAACCAAAATTCTAGAGATAGCCAGAATGGATATCCTCTACCTCTGTGTATATACTATAAATACGTGTAATCATATATTGGACATGGTGCAAAGTTTTTTCTCACTTAAAGGAGGGAAGTTTTGCAAAATTTTGTACAGACATCTTCAGTGGTGTAAAATTGCACTATGTTGTCCAGCTCTTGTTTATATAGATCAAAATTTGGTATCGGACATGGTTTACGGTCTTCCTTCGGTCAGATATGGAAGCCTGGCACAATTTTAATTCCGTATTTTAAGTATTATTTAGTTGGGTGGTAACATAGAATCACGGTTAGACAGGCTGCAACTAGTTAAAAATGTAATCAGAGGTCGTAATTCGAGAACCACATCTTAAGATTTCGAGCGCTGGAAATTGTTTTGGAACTTTCAAGCACGTACTTTCATAGAATACACACACTATTGCTTGTAATGCATTCATTCTTAAAATAATAAAGTATTGTTTTCCACTGCTTGCAAATATTTAAATATAAATTCACGTAACTACTTTTTATAGAGCTACAAACAAAACCCCAAAAAATCCACACGTTGCAATTGATAAGGTATGTATATATAATACTCTGTAAATATCCTTAACGAATATTTGCGAATCGAAAAATAAATGGGACATTTGTGGTTGGAGAAAGTTTATTCTTTAAGAAACCGTCGCATGTGTACCCTCAGTTTAAATTTTTTAGTGGGTGAAGGAATTTTGGAAATATTCCTTGTTTAGGTGCCTCTTTTAAAATATAAATTATACAGCTCTGTAAGCAAATAATTGCTTTTTTAATTTCTATAGTTTCTTTTTTTGTTCACTACACAAGTTACAGTTCCAGTGTACATATGAACGATTCCGTGTTATAATCGCCATGCACTGAAGCAACATCAAGCTAAAGTTCCTGTGCATTAACCACCAAATGTAGGGAAGTAAGGGTTAAAATTGATTTCAAGAATCCTTTTTCAATCTCCTTATAAAATAAGTTTAATTTTAACTCTTAAGCTGATGTCAGTTTTTCTTCGGTTCATGACTATTATCACAGGGACCTTTTTTTTTTTTTTTACAGGTATTACATACTTTTCTTTAATTCACAATGGTTCATCGTGTCCTTAAATCTTGCATCGTTCATTTAACTCATTTCTCGAATTCATACAATGATGAAATTTTGCACAACGGGTGACTATACCTATTCCATTGCTACTTTTCATGTATATATTTATATATATATATTTAAAAAAAGTTAAACTTCTTTAGCCTAAAATAAACACTAGCCCGCAACGATGTTGCGTCTGACTAGTTTCTGAACGCTAGGATTTGGGTAACAAGTCATAAGCTTGGGGAAAAGTATCCGAACACCGAAATAACTAACAAGAAATAATAAAAAGTTTTTAAAAACACGCTTTTTTTAAACAATTCCTAATGAAAAGTAAAAAATAAATAAATAAATTTGTTTATTAATGACTAAAAAGAAAAACGTGGGGCACGCCAAATGAAGAATTTATAAAGTGGCTGTATATGAATACTTTACAAGCAAAAATGTTTGTTTTCAGAAAGTAGTTTATATTGCTTAATGTCCAGTAAAGGTTTCAAAGGAATCACTTAATTTGTTCTCGCTAGCGGCACTTTGAAAAGTAGTGTTTGAAACGACTGCAATTTAACTGAACCTCGAAACGAAACACCACAATGCTGAAATACATTGTTGTTTGTCGTTATTCCATACATCATCTCTCTGGTGTGACTACCTACAAACTTACGTCCCCTTCTTGGAAATTCGACATTTCGGCGACAGTTGTTAGATTTCATCCAACTACTCGTTGTTGGGTTTCACCAACTTTCGTTAAGAATATAACGAATCATTAGTTAACGAACATAATGAATTTTAAAGCTCTTGAATTTACTTAACGATTCGTTAAAGTCTAACCCAGATTGGTAACACCCACCACTTGAATTACAGTGATAACGTATCGTAATGCAACCTTTAAAATTATTTTGACCAAAAGAAATAAATTATTTTGCCTAAGATTGTTACAACGAAAAATGTTGGGAGTTTCATTTTTCGCACTATTCATTATTCGAACCATTATGTTTATCCTGTCAGTGTATTTGTATTGATACGTCCAGGCATATAGTTGAGTATTTTAACTCCATGTTTTGCATAAATTTGTAGTTTGTAAATTTGTACTAAAACTTGGATGCTTGCTAGATTCGTAAAAAATTACTGTATCCTTGCAGATAGTATTACATCTGTGCTGGTCCGGGATGTGTGGTTGCACGAATATAACTTCAAATATACATTGATGAGACGTAAATGGCTACAAGAGCGTGGGTCAATAGTATTGACCTACTTTGTTAGCTGTGTCAAACATGATATTGTCTGTTTTGGGATCTTGCTGAGTCATGGTAGTTTAGCTGATCTAATGATAGACTGTGACGAAGGTGTTTGTTCATTGAACGATGATTGAGAACCTAAGGAACAACCAACACTAACATCGTAAAAGATTAATGTAGATTATCTTAGAGAGCTGTAGACAATCCCCATTTTATTGGGATTCTTAGCACACAAAGTTAAATATACAAATATTCAGTTCTGAAGTAAATTTGTGTGCTCAGCAGTTAAGTCTGAATCTAGCTGCGATACTAGAAAGTATACATTGTAAAATTATAATAGATTATGTGACAATAACATGATCTGCCATGTGTTTCGGATAAGAACATATGAACTTTCCCTGAAATTAATATGAACTATACCACATTTAATACGTTATTTTCAACTATGGTATAAACCTTGTTTAATGTGTTTCTTACTAACGTTATATATATATATAAAAAAGTATAATTAAAACTAATTGAATAACACAAACTAATTTTTATGTTCTCATGTTCGTTTCACACGTGTATTTCTAATTTAATTGCTTAAACATTATAATTGAAAGTGCCAGCCGAGCGGTCTGCGGCGGTAGGCTATCAGCTCGAAGGTCCCGGGTTCGAGTCTCGGCATGGGTGTGGATTTTAACAGCTAAAGACAAATCGTGACGGACCGAAGTCCAAAGTTACTAGATTGGCCCATATAAAAATAAAGTTTACCAAAGTTTATTATAATTGAAAGCAAATACAATGAAATTAACTACATTAACTACAGATTCTCATTTGCATATTGAAAACAGATTGAATTTTAAACTATATTTCAACAAACATTTAATATCGTTAATAGGGCGTTAATGTGAAGTGTTTCAACTATGACATAGGTTTCGCTTTGTATGCGTTTTTCTAAGGCGACGTATTACACTTATAGAGAAATACAAATTTAATAGTGCAGCGATGGTCAAGGTGTTAAATAAAGAAATAATAATAATAAAAAAAATGCGCATAACAAAGAAAGAAGGAAGACATTCTTCATCTTTATTTTTATACATGATGGTGAAATGACGCGTAGCAACTGCATTCTAAACTGCCTGTTAGATACAGTAAAAGAGTAGTGGGCTCTCAAGGTGGATCCATGGATAAGTGGTGAACGAGTCGAGCTACCAACGAGAGTTGCAGCACGTTCCTGCTTCGAACCTCACAGCAACAACTCGGTTTATTTACTGTTGGAAAATTATACTGTATATCATGATGAAAGCAACGGACAAAATGCAACTAAATGTGTGTATACCAATAGACAGCAACCATGCTGTTTTGACCAACTGAACCAGTTTCTTCATCGTCCGCTTTTGATTTCAACTTGTTTCTTTTCAACCATTATCCAACGTCGAATAAACCTTTGAACAGGCAGTTGTACAAAGTTTTGTTGATGATATATGTTGACAATTGTGGATTTGCGATACTTTTACCAACCCTCATATATATGGGTCAGATTGTTGGATTCAGACGTACTCTGTTCTTCGTCGTGTGAAATTACTAAGTTGTGCAGTTTTGTTGAGATATGTTGAACATTGTGAATTTGCGATATTTTGACCAACCCTTATATACATGAGTCAAATTTTAGTTTCGGACATATTCTATGTTCTTAGTCTTGTGGTGCGATATTTTTACCAACCCTCGTACATATGGATCAAATTTTGGTTTCAGACGTACACTTGTGTTTTTCGTCTTGTCAAATTACTAAGTTGGGCAAAGTTTTGTTGAGATATGTTGAACATTGTGGATTTGCGATATTTTGACCATCCCTCGTATATATAGGTCAGATTTTGGTTTCGTACGTATTCTTCGTTCTTCGTCTTGTCAAATGACTAAGTGGTGAAACTTTTCGTTGAGATACGTTGAAAATTGTGGATTTGCGATATTTTGACCAACCCTCGTATATGCAGGTTAAAATTTTGGTTTCGGACGTACTCTATGTTATCGTCCTGTCAAATTACTAAGTTGTGCAAAATTTTGTTGAGATATGTTGTAAATAGTGGATTTGCGATATTTTACCAACCCTCGTATATATGGGTTAAAATTTTTGTTTTGGGCGTACTCTATGTGAATTTGCGAAAATTTGACCAACCCTCGTATATATTGTTCAAAGTTTTATTTCGGACGTACTCTATGTTCTTCGTCTTGTCAAATTACAAACGTAAATTGTGCGAAGTTTTGTTGAGATTGAAAATTGTGAATTTACCTTATTTTGACCAATTCTCGTATATATGGCTCAAAATCGTGGTTTTGTATATAGTCTATCTCAGTTCAAAGGTTTTTGTTCGATAACCCATTATTATTATTATTATTTGGTTGGTTGGCAACTCTGAAATTCCTTTAACCAGTTACAGAAAGATAAAAACAAAAATGTAATCTGATGACGTAATTCAAGCAGGAACTCCGCTCTAACAGTTCGAACGCTGGAAAATGTTTCGACCGCTTGAAATTTTTTCGAGCGCTCGAAACCTATTCACGCTCGAAGTTGCTCGAAGTGGATTTTTTTGCCTGTTCTCCCACGTTTCGAGCGTGATTGCTTCGAGCTTTGGATTTCGAGCTTGTTGCACAGCTCTACTCACAGGCATTTCTATTGGCCTGTCGGTTTGATGCTGTTTTGCCTATAACCGATTCCTAAAGTTTGGAAACTTGTAACTAGTATCCTGGTTAGTAAATCGAGTTATACGAATATTCTAATAGTATTCTATTTTAAGTTAATTGAATATACTTTCGTCTAATATTTAATATTCTTGTATTGGAACAATAATATTATTTTACAAATTTCAAAGAAATAAACAGAGATAAAGATGAATAAGTTCAAAAGTAGGTTTACTGATATTAAAGAATTTTAGCCACAGTTGACAAGAAACGTGGAATTTTTTTTCTTCGAAGAGTGTTATGCATAGCTTGTCTAATTACGTTACTTGGTAATAGCAGCCTTTTTATTTTGCCCATGCTGATCATTAAACAATTGGTCAGTGCGAAGTTCTAACATTACGTGGTAATTACTTTCACTACCGAGGGTCATTTTGGAAAGACTGTTTTATTGTATCTGTACATAAACGTTGACCATTTGTTTTTCATGGTATAACAGCAGGTGAGTGATCTATTGACAGCATCTACTTAAATTGGTGATCATTGCATTTCATCGCAACGTAATTGATTGATTTAGGCAGTTCTGGTAACATTAAATATTGTAGATTTTTTTCATCAAGCTGCTTTCACTTAAATTATAGTAAGTCGTAACAAATTAATTCAATATATTTACATTCACTCGTCTTCAGAAATAACATTCAGTAATACTTAGTTGTTTTGTAATAGTTGATTACATTGTGCATTGACTGATTTGCTCGCACAGTTTTGTACCTCGTAAAGCAAAGATTCTATATACTCTAAGAAAAAGAACATGTTAAGGAGAAAGGTGACCTCAGCGGCACGTACTTTCGGTTCGTGCAAACAATTTGTGAAAGCACCAGTAATAATAGAGGTAAAGCCCAAGCAACGTAACGATGCCCCTAAAACAGATGCTAACAAATGAAGCTCAGGCACACAATTGTGTTGCACGGGAATGGACGCAATCTAGATCAAGTTTGTACTTTGTGGGAGGTGAATTGCCCGTACAGGTGGATTATAAACGAAATTTTCAATTGTGTTTTATAACTTTATTTTTAACCCAGTACTGTGAAATGTACACCGAATGAAGCAACGGAATTCGAGTCCTGCTGTTTGCCATACTGACTGAGCTTTTCCCCTAATTACATCAGGTTCATACCTCCATGGTACCGAGATAGGGGCCGCCGCTTCTTACTCCTCTTTGCTCTCGGAAGAGTGCTCGCCGAGGGATATAATCCATTCGACATGTGATGGGTTTAAGTTACAGCTGGCTGTATGGCCCATTGTTAAGTAGTGGGCCGCCTCCTATAAACTGTAAAACGCTTTTCACTGGGAAAGGACCAGTTAGTATGAGTGAAAAAAGCGAAAGTATTGTAGTTAGTTATCTTCGAGCGATAAAGCAAATAGTATACAATTTCATGTGCATCTTGAAGTTCAGCACAGACCAAGATAAATTTTATGAAGTTTTATGTATTTAATGGTGTAATTGAAGACACTTCAACACTTCACGTGGACGTGCTAATTTTTATATTGGTTTATAATCAGGGTGTTTACCACCCAGGAAAATTGTATAAATCTGGAAAACTGAGGGAATACTCAGGAAAATCTATAATTTGTGAGGGAAACTCAGGGAAATTTATGAGGTGGACCTGTCCACAGTTGGTAGGAGCACTGCCTCGGCCAGGCGGAGGTCGTGGGTTCGGTTCCCACTGCTGACCTGATTTTTTCAATGTGTTAAAATCCTCTATTTTAAAGTTTTTTTTAATTTCACCTGTGGCAGTAATGTACAAGATGTTTAGACTGGATGGTGGATGGATTTAAAAAAATGTCATTGTGTATTATTTACATGTTCCACTGTACTAAGAACTCAAAGAATTAATATATATATATATAAATAATGGAAAATCAGGAAAATTCAGGGAATTTCGAGTAACAAAATTAGTAGACACCATGTATAATATTACAATATTATTACTACAGGGAGTAAGTCGTTTTTACGGGTCCGGTTGTGTTCATACAGAAACGGAGTCGCATCATACTGTAGAAACTTGATAAGAATTTATTTTGTATGAGCCAGTTTAGTAACTTTTGACATCGGACCGTCACTTTTATATGAGTGCAATGATTGTTAAAATCCACAAACACCCATGCCATGACCGACATTGGAACCCGCGACCTTGGAGATGATGGCCTAACGCCTCAGATCACAGGTTTACATCAGTCG
Organism: Lepisma saccharinum; assembly: GCA_022664845.1. Taxonomy (NCBI): domain Eukaryota; kingdom Metazoa; phylum Arthropoda; class Insecta; order Zygentoma; family Lepismatidae; genus Lepisma; species Lepisma saccharinum. Next base: position 11,592 of record JAGDQP010021100.1, on the reverse strand, counting down.
GCTCCCATTAGATTTGTATCAGGGTTAGTAGCTGGATGAATCAACATTATCCACAAGCAAGTAGTAGTTTTAAAAATGAATTCAAGTTTGTATCCGTTATTTTTAAGTTCTTTGTTCAGTGTATTAAAAAAAAAACAAACAAAAAAAAAAAAAACTTGATTTTTAAGTTTTAGAGATCTAGAATTTTGTGGATTTTAAGTAACTACAGCTACTGACCAACTGTAGGTGGGTGCCTTCGAGGAGTCCTGGGATCGATATCAACTTCCACCCATCCTGGCTGAGAAAAGTAAACGATGGCCCACAAGGCCCTCAAGACTAGACTTTTGCCCAAAATAGGCCACTTTCGTCCTTTGATGTTAATAACTATTTTATTGTGAAGAATGATTATTTTGGGTAAGGAAACGGCTTCCGCACAAGGGCACAGGCCCCGCAAAAAACAAACCTCCAGGAACTCCTCCTGATATTTGGTAGATTGTTTTTGGGTTTCGTTGCCGCCTGAACAGGAGGTTTTCAAGTGTACAGAAAATGTACAACAAATGTATATAAGCTATAATTAGAATTTAGACTAAATGTTTATAATTTTTAGAGGTTCCTTTTAAAATTTAGTTAAATTTATTTAAATTAAGTTCAAGTATAGAGAAGGAGAGGATAATTCTAATTAAGGTAGAGATATAAAGGGATGTGGTGTGGTTTGTTTAAATGTGTTCGCGAAAATGGCAAGATACTTTTTCATTTTCGAAGATATTTTCCGTTTCGAAAACAGGTGAGCCTTGTCCGTATGTTCTTATTTTGCTGTATTCTTTGCATCGTCGCATCACTAGTGGTTATTTTGGAATAAAAATGTAGCTTTGAGTTCCTGTGTTTCTAATTATTCATGTGAAGTAGTTCTTGGTAAGATATGCTGTGTCTGATTATCTTGTTATTTAGCTGTTTTGGAAGGTTGATTAGTGCGAATTTTTTGTTTTTGTTTGTTTCAGTATATCTTTTTCGGTTTTCTTTCGTAGGCCTATTAGTGGTTATCGGAGAGAAATGAATGTTATTGTAACGAATTTGTTTGTCTTCATTCCACTTTCTTTGAGATACCCGTATCCATTATCTTCGTACCTTTCTATAAAATCAATATCCGTTTTAGAGTTTAATAATTCATGTCCGTAAAGAATGGTCGGTCTGATTATAGAAAGGTAAATTCTAGTTTAAATTTTGAATGAAATGTCGGAATGTAGAATTGTTTTTAGCATTGAGAAAACCTGTAAATCCTTTTTTGTTCTGTCTAAAATGTGCGGTTTTAAGGTAAGCCTCTGGTCCAGTGTTACTCCTAAATACTTAGCCGTGGAAGATGGTTTAATTCTTGTTTTGCCGATTTTAATGATTTGTTTTTGTCTGAATTGGTTCTATGCCCGGTAGGATGAAATATAACGAACTGTGTTTTGTCTTCATTTAATTGAAGTTTCCACGTTTTACACCATCTTATGAACTTGTTTGTAAATTAGCTTATAGTGATTTGGAAGATCTGGCCGATGCCCAAGATGCCGTGTCGTCTGCAAATAAACCGAGCTGAGTTAAATTTTGAGAAGAGGAAGGAATATAATTGACATAGATCGAATAAAGTATAGGGCTTAAAGCCGCTCCGTGAAGAACACCTTTTTTGATGTATAAGTCTGCCGAAAATTCTTCTTGCGATCTTATTTTTGTGGTTCTACTCGTTAGAAATTGTATGATCCATCGGATGATTGAGGTAGAAAGGTTCAATGAATATAGTTTATATATATAGAACCTATTAGTCCCTCATGCCAGACAGTATCGCCGGATCCATGAACACTGCCCCAGCGCTCCATCCCTTGTTTAAAGCTATCTGAATGCCAGTAATTATTTTCATTAATTGATCTATTGCAGACACCTGTGTTCTGAAGCCTGCTTGAGTTTTTTTGTGAGAAGGTTTGTTGTTTCTAAATATTCGTTAAGCCCTTTGGCTATCACGGTTTCACATATCTTGGCTATTGTATTAGTGATAGTAATTGGCCTGTAATTTGCAGATGAAAACCGGCTTTGTTTGGCTTTGGAATAAATATGGTATATGCGGTTTTCCATTGTTGAGGTATAAATCAAAATTTAAGTGAAGCATTGAAGAGAGTAGTTAGAATTTTGAATAAGATAGGAGGCCCCCTTTGTAATGCAATAGATGGGATGCCATCTGGTCCGGGTGCCGTATTCTTCTTTTTCCTCAATATTTTTTGAATTTCATCTTGTGTGATCTCAGCTAGTAGATTCTTTGTGGCTTCTGACTGGTTGTCTATTTTGTCCTGGAAATGATTAGTTAATTTTCTAATTCTTGAAGCAGTTTTCATAACCTCCTTTTGCAATCTTTCTGTATTTTTGGTTGAATCTTTGCCTATTCTGTCGTTGAATTTGTAAAACAAATTAAGAAATTCTCTTTTCGTCGAAATTGTTGTGTTATCTAACTTATTTGGTATGGAATGTGTAGATTTTCTTCCCCTAAAAGCAGCACTAGACTTCCAGAAGTTTTTGGGGTTCTTATAATAGTTTTCTGATAATTTGGAGATGAAATTATTGATTTTTTGTTCTCTAAATATGTCATTTTTTTGTTTTATTTCCTTGTGTAGATCGTTTATTTGTTTTTTGAAATATTCTGAGGGCTGTTTATGATTAATTCTGTTAAGATGTCTTTTATATTTTATGATATCGACAATGTCAGCAGGCAGTCTTTCGGCATGCGGAATTATTTTGTCATATTTGATAAATTTCTTCAAAGCTTCTTGTAGTTTTTTAGTGATCGAATGATTTCCTCCGCTGTATTGATGGTGGTTTCGATATTTTGAAGTTCTTTTTCCAATTGGTTTCTATTTCTCCTAATTAGTTTTGTTATAAATTGGATATTTTGATGTAGTTACAGATTTCTATATTTGAAGATTGAAATTCAAACAGATTTCTCCATGATATGAAGGCAAATTAACTTCTACATCTTTTCTGATCAATTTATTGTAAAGTGCAGGTGAAAGTAGTACTTTGTCAGGTGCAGTTTCGATATTCTTTGCGAAACGAGTAGGTCCGACATTTACATTTATTAACGGAGTCTGCAGAATATATTAGAAGAGTTTCAATCCATTATCGTTTGTTATTGGATCCACCATTAATTGATGCTGACCATTAATGTCTGCAACTATAATAAGTTCGTGAAATTTTGTTTAAAAACTGAGTAGAGGTAAACTTATATTTATATCTGTCCTAGGGCTTGAGTATAGTGTGACCAGGATTATGGGTTCTTTGGGTTGTTGAATGGCTATTGCTAATGGTGTAGTTAGTTCATCCTGCACCGAGACCGGAAGTTCTAATTCGTTGGCATTGTAATTATTGTTGATAAGTATTGCAGTTCCTCCTGTAGCAAATTTTCTAGTCCAGTGAAATTAGGTATATTTGAATGTTACCTAAACATTCAAAAGAACAGAACGAAACTTTTTGCAATATGTAGTATTGCTTCTCCTGTACTACTCACAAAAAGTCCCAAAGAATCCTGCGTCCAAGACGGGACTTTACCCATCTTGTCCCGCGTGGGGTTTAGGGGTTATGACGTCATCAATATGACGTCCACGCGCAAGCACCGACTTCTACTTAAATATCTTTCCCAGATACAAACTTCTTTCTTGCGTCAAATTGAGGATAATGATTGGTCTTAGTAGTTGAAGTTGATATGGTGTTTATATGCTGTTGCCATATTTAAATATGGTGGCTGTTATTAGAAAAAAAAAAGTTTCGCTCCTTTCGGTATATAATTTTAATAGCAAATAACTATGAAACTCACAGATACCGAAAAACAACCTGAAATAAACGTGATACCGCGTTATCTTATCTTTCGAACGAGATCAACATAATTGTTATATCTTTAATATTGAGCGAGCTAGTCGGTTTTATGTGGTACAGGGTGTTGTACCTCAAGACTTCAAAACTAAGCACCATGCTGAATATTTTCGATAGGCATAACTCCTCAGTTGATCAGAGTAAAAACTTCAGTCATCCGTTAAATGATACCATAGAATCTCTCGTCGGGTTTAGGGGCTTATGATGTTATCAATATGGTAGCCATCACAGTTGGTAATGAAATCTTTAAACGCGTATGCGATCTCTCAGAAAAAAGATGGAGAAGCCTCATTTTTTATAAAATTCAAGAGAATTACTTGGGAAATGAATACAATGAAGAATTTTATTAATTTGAGTCTCTCATTGAGATGTGTTAAGGAAAACTGATTAAAAAATAGTTTCTTGATTTAAATTTTGAAGTTTATATAAAATAACCTCGGAAATTGTAACATACTATCACAATCCGTAACATTAAATTATAGAACACTTGAAGAACTTCAAAACAATATCAGTATTATTCTCCATCTTTAAATCTAAGCTAACATGTAATCTTAGCGTGTGTGGTAGCTCTATAGCAAAAGTTCTTGTTACATGAAACATTTATTCAATACTGTGGCGTTGAGACGGTGGGACATCTTCTTGATGACGTTATAACCCTTAAACCCGATGCGGGATTCTTTGGAACTTTTTGTGCGTAATACAGGAGAAGTAAGCCTAGTACTACATATTGGAAAAGGTTTCGTTTTGTTCTTTTGAATATTTAAGTTTATGTCTAATTTCACTGGACTATTAGTTACTCAAGGTAAATATCTATACGATATATCTTCAACTTGGCCTTTCTAAGACTCCTTCCTGCACCCTTTCCCCACGCTATCATATGTGACTAAATACATATAGACCTTAAGCTCGACTATGTTCTTTTGCTGCTTGTGTTGTTGGAGAGGAAAGTGGAAGGAAACATGCTCGAAATTTATTCTGTATACCATCCTGTCATTCGCCTGGAAACTGCAGGTAACCAACCAACTCTCATTTAGGATGATCGGCGTGAGTAGTTTAGATCAGGGATGGTAAACGAAACCAAATTCAGCTAAAAGAAACCGAATTAATACGGTTTCTGTTTCTCGAAACCAAAAAAGAAACCAAAATGGTTCCCAAACCGAAACCAAAAACTGTGAAAGAATTCGAAACCAAATGACAACTGAAACCGAAACCAAATTCTGGAAAAGAATCCGAAACCAACTTCAGCTAAAAGAAACCGAACTATTTTAGTTTTTGTGTCCCGAACCCGAATGAGAAACCAAACACTATTCCAGGAACAGAAACCAAAAGTTGTGAAAAAAAACTAAACCAAATTACAACTGAAACCGAAACCAAATTCTGGAAAAGAAACTGAAATCAAATGCAGCTAAAGAAACCGAATTACGTTGGTTTCTGTTTCTCGAAACCAAATTAGAAACCAAAAGATTGCAGAAACGGAAATCGAAAATTGTGAAAGAAACCGAAACCAAATTACAGTGGAAACTGAAACCAAATGCAGATAAAAGGTTTCTGTTTCTCGAAGCAAAATAGAAAACACTCACTCTCTCTCTCTCTCACACACACACACACACACAGAGAGAGAGAGAGAGAAAGAGAAACCAAAAGCTGTGAAAGAAACAGAAACATAGTTACAACTGAAACCCAAACCATTTTCTACCAGTAGAAAGCGAAAGCGCAATAATTCGTTAGAGTGACGGACAAATTATTCTGTGAGGTTAAGTGAGACTGGGGTCCAAATTCAAAGTGAGGATGTAGCAAGGGTGTTAAGCATAGAGAGTATTTTTTATTATTTGTTATTTTTAATCGCATAGGAATCAAACGGCATTTCGTGTTATTCCTATGAGACAAAAAAATATTATTTTAGTAATTTCTTTTTGTTTTACATCTTGAACTTTAGCTAGGGCGTTCAAACTTACCGCGCCTGAGTCCGGGACACCAAATCTGAGAAAGTAATAGCCGGCATTTTCAAATAACGAACTTTCAAGAATTTACTATCATTTAATTATGTTTTTAAGTAAAAGATATAATTTCCACTAAATGGGTTCTATAAAGAAAAAAAGCTAAGAAACATAATATCCATAGGAGAGATTTACCATGGAGGGTTAGTATGGATTTACCGTTTTGGTGCTAAATGGAACATAACTAATAGTGTTTGTCAATAGCATTTGTTACATTTAAATGACATTTTTGCTTCCTCCCATTAATTTAAAACTTCCAGGAACTTACGGAGAACTCTGGAACAAATTAGCTTCCAGGCTGACCACTGAAAAAAACACTTTCACTACAATTACCATGGTGTAGTGGTTAGCGAGTTAGCATTTTACGCAGAAGGTTGCGAGTTCGAATCCCCGCATTTCTTTTTTAAGCGAATGATACTTGAACACATTTAGAAAATCACCATTGTTCATCACCCATAACTAACCATTCTATTTGTAATTGCATTGAAATATATTTTTAGTTGGTAAATTAACAGCTTTAAACTCGATAATGTTATTCATAATGTTTCGAAGTCTTTAGAAAAATTCAAATTGGTCTTAGTGACTTCTATATTACGGTCAATCATGTATTATTATTTATGAAACATCAATTTAAGGCAGCAGAAAAAAACAACGATAATACACAGAAACCTAGTCTAACCCATAAGTTGAATAAAATGCAAACGCATTTTACAACGAGGCGAAGAAGCACACAACCCGTTCTTTCCCTCGCGTCTTCCAAATCAATTTTGACAATTTCTTACTAGATGGCTCTGTCTTTAGCATAGATTTGCACTCGTCCGAACTACAAAAGCAATCTAGATTCGAATTTCTTGAATGGAGAGTAGCTTCGAATTATCAGTTTTGTATTTCGTTTCTGTGTCGTTCCTTTTCACGTTATAATGTTGAATGGTTTTTCATTTTCATTTCAGTTTGTGTATTTTATTTTCGTTTCCTGTTGCTAGAGGTAAAAATCAGCATTTTGCTTGCCTGCGAATTGGCAATATGTGAAACAGGAAGCTCTCACATGTCCTACATATTTCTCAAGTTTTCAACAAAGCTTCCGTGAATCTGTTGCGGGACTACCTGTTAAGAGCAGCAAGCGGACATTTCAGGTGGGATTGGGCGTAAACTGCGGAATTGCCTAACTAAGAAAATACTCTTAAACACAACGTGCACTTCACTTATAATAGAACATATTTTATTAGAGATGGACGTTGCCAAAGCAAGGTAGTAATAAATATTTATTTCGGCAATGCGAACATGAAGGAAAAATATCATGTAATGAAAAATTAACAGGAAATATTTGTAGAATAATTTATTTATGAAATTTTGAGATATATATTTTTAATTTCGAAAGAAATTGTTTTAAAAAAAATAGAAGTTTATAGTTTTAGGTCCCCTAAACCGCTTTACTTAAAAACGTAGATTATAGAATTCAAATTTTATTTAAGGCCTTCAGGCAACTTTGGCTCAAGCTACATGCAATATATAAGAACATTACAAATACAGCGCTTGCCTGAGAAATTTGACCAGAATTCTGATTAAGCCTTAGCATACAAATGTTAGCTTTCTCAAATGCGAACTTCACTTTAAAAAAAGCGTCTAAATAAATTTGTAACAGTAATATTTGCATTTTAGCTTACTAATTACAATCCAGAAAATGAGTTAGAAACTGATGTCAAATTTCAGCAAGAAATCTTTTATATAACTTGAGTGATGGAAAACAAATTACACGTAAACGAACAGACACAACTCCATATGCACTGTTCGTTCATTTACCCTTTGTGTCTGTTCCATGTATATAGAAGTCACATTCTTGAATGACATAGTTATAAATTAATTCATGAAAGTCGAGTATTTTTAACATTGCGTACTAAACACACAAGTTGATACAAGTGGTTTGGAGTCAGGGATTCTGCCATAATTTTCAGCTTGGGGGTGTAAAGTAAAAATTGGGGAGAGTGTAAGTGGAGATTTGCACGGTTTCTACTGATTTTTAGCCGAAAATTTGGGAGGTGACTCCCACAGCAAGGGGAGTCTGGCGGAATCAGTGTTTGGAGTCTACGTTAAACTGTAGGTCCTGTCCGTTGGACGTCCTCTCTATCCGATTGAAGACAATGACAACCGCCATCGGTTTACCCTGCCTACGGACTTTCGGGTCAGCACCTGCCCTCAGGCAGATCACACACAATTATTTTTATTGTAAATTCTCCGCCTTTACCTCTTGCTTTAGCTCGCAACTTATATATATAATTCAAAGCCATATTCAATTCACTACTGGATGAGGTCTCTCCCGTAGGAAAGAGTTTGTCTACTGCTCCCACGCTGACCAGACATGTTGGAAGAGGAGAACCAAAGCTCTCAACTGTGATCGCCACTGTCTTTTATTCAGAGCACTCCCCAATTGCATCACGATGCTGGGTGACCCTCTGCTTTGAAAAAAAAAGAATCCCTTGGCAAATCCGGGAATCGAGCCCGGGACCCCACGATCAGCAGTCGGAGTGTGTGTATGTGAGTGTGGAAAAATAAGTGTAAGATAGAATTTTAAAGTATACTTTATTTTTAAAACTGCAATCCAGTGATCGATTTATGCAATTTATAGAGAGGAGAAAGAATATTTCAAACACGCTAGAATGCCGTATTTGACGCCTTTGGCTAGGAGCATATTTCCTAACGCAGAGATGATATTTCCAGAGGGAAGGAAATCCCAACCATTCGCCCTACAAATTAAATACTAAACTGCACTATAATATAAAAACAGGATAATTTTATAGCACCTAAGGTCTAGGTAGCTCTGATAAAAAAAAACTTTGGTAAACTATATTTATATGGGCCAGTCTTGTAACTTTGGACTGCGGCCCGTCACGATTCGCCTTTAGCTGTTAAAATCCACACTCATGCCGGGACTCGAACCCGGGACCTTCGAACCGATGGCCTACCGTCGCAGACCGCTTGTACACCCGGCCGGCTCTAGATAGCTCTGAGTTCAGCTATAATAAGGCACGTGACTCTAAAGAAACTTCATATTCGCCTGTAACATGCTTTTAACGTTATTTATACAAAGTGAGTCATGAATTTGGGATTACGCGTGTAGAATTTTACACCATATCAGAGCCACTTTACATTTTATAAATCAACTTAAGATTGTCTAGATCTTTGATAACTGAATAATTTTCTGGAAGTTTTCTATGGTTTTGAAAAGAAAGTTTACTTGATTCTTTAAATTTATTTTATTTTAAAAGTCTTGGGCTACATCTGGCGCACGTAGCATCTTTTATTCAAATGAGAACGTTTCGGGTTATGGCCATCTTGGTTTTCAGAATTCACTTTTTAAAAATCCTTAAGAAATCTAAGCGTTGTTTAGAGACTCTGGATAAGAATCTTAAAGAATTTTCATATAAAGACGTTTTGGACTACAGCCATCTTGGATAATGTAATTCAAGATTTTTGTTTCAGAGTCTAACTCGGTGACCATTGAAATTTTAAAATATGAAATTTCATGAAATCAAATATTTTAAAATGTGTTTTCTCAAGCTTCCGCAGTGAGGGACTTCCGATACGTAATTTTTCAGTACAGAATTATACTCAGCGACCATAGGAACCCTGTGATACGAAATGTAAAGAAAATTAAATGAGATTTTAAAATTAAAATCCATCGTGTTGCTCCCGTCTTAATTTCGGGAATTATTTCTTTTTACTTAAATATCGATTGGAGTTTCTAGATATTAAATTGCACTAAAATTACACAGGTTTCAAAATGGGTACTGTTTCTTCCAGGCATGTTTTCGGGAGAGCTTTGCCCCCGGGGTTTTATTTTGAAATACGAATATAATAGCACTGTCTATAATTACTGTTTATGTTAGTTTGAGGTTAACTAAAGAAATAACGACACATTCTTAAGTAACACGATTGTTATATTTTTAGCACATGGGACTCAATATGCATTATTTATAATTTCCGTAAGACTTGATTTAGCCCCCTTCCGCAAGTAAAATCTTCTGAAAGAAACACTGGCCACACCGTTTATAGTGTAATTGAAGGCAAAATATTGATCTTCGTAATTCATTCATTTTAATTTCCGAAACGATTCTAGCATATTTTGGAATTCTCAGATATGAAATTTCACTTCAATCAGATACTTACAAATTGAAGTTTTGATCTGGCTTCATCTTGCATTTTTTGATAGAAATTTCTTAGCTTCACGCTGGAATCAGAGTTTACGGTGATTCATTGAGTATTGGAATCGTAGAGCAAAGGAGGAGCGTTCGCTTGCAGCGCAAAGGGTACGCGGTTCGAGTCAATATCTACTTTTTACTTTTTCTCTTGTAATGTGCAAATTCTATGTGTTACTGTATGCTTTTCACATGTAAATGAATGTTAGTGTTATGTAGCGTTTTGTTTTCTCCTTCACATTCATTTCTGCTTCATTTATTTAAAAAATAAGCTGATTTACATGTTTAGCAGATTTTGTGTTGTATCTTTACATAAAAACAATCAGTATGAGAAAAGAATAGACAGTTGCATATCATTACAGAGATAATAATAATAATACTTATTATTATTCATGAAGTTCAATGCACTTAATTTAAATAAATGAAGCAAAAATGAAGAATACGAATAAAAGAGCAAAAAGCTACACAGCAGTGGCATATAGCATACTGTAACACAACATTTACTAGAGGAAAAGGAAAAAGTAAGATGACAAGGACTCGAACTGTGAACCTTTCGTATGACAAGCGAGCGCTTTTCCTTAATACTCTGCGCCAAGAAGAGTAATTGCAGAACAAGGTGTTTCGGAGATATCCTTCTCAGATGTTTCAGAATTTTGTTCCACTAGTGGCGAAACCATAAGCCGCCATCATCAGCACCTAAAATTTGCACGTTGCACACGACTTATGAAGCCCTTTCATAGGAACCGGGTCTCACTCACAAGCAGTGTGCGAATTATACTTTTTAGTCAGAGGGATAAAACATAAGCACGGATTTCAACAGTATAGAGAGAGAGAGAGGAGGGAAGATATGCAGTCCCATTTTCCAAATGGGGATTCTAAATCAAACCAATCATACTAAATCATTCACATAAAGCTACTTCAAAAACATCACAAAAGAAATGGCTTCTTAGCTGCTAGCAAAAGTTCATAATACCTTTGTCACTTCCATGAAAATAGTTTAAACTTCTGCCAAATAAAAATGTTCAGATTTTCTATCTAATCTTGATCGAAACTTCTTCTAGGGGCAAGAGATTTATCCCTGGCAGGGACGAAAAATAATTTGTCAGGGTGGGAAACTTCTTTGCCGGGGAAGGGGGGGATCCCGGGCATCCCTATGCTAATTCGCACACTTCCCAGAAGTAGGAATTTCAGATTCGGGTAGCTTACTGCTAAGAAACTTAGCACACGTTTATCAAAAAGCTCTTTATTTAACAGGAAATCTCTCCTGAAGTTCGATATATTGCTACATTTGTATTAACGTTATGGCTGAACTGCACAAGTAGCAGATAGCGCGAAAACATTTTCCAAATTACAGAAAATTATTTTAAAATAAGATCTTAATAGTATATTTCAAGGAAAATACCTTTTACAGTGTGTTCTATATATTTTGAAAATAATTTGAAAATATCCTGAAATTCACCACTTGACAACATATTTTAATAAGTATTAGAAAGCAATTTTAATACAGAAAAAGGTGATTGTGTTGAAAT